>CATIWR010130817.1:0-30629 GCA_949677035.1 Omphalea diandra | reverse complement strand
ACCTCACAACTTGGTGTTTAATGCTCACACCTAACATTTACAATTACATAAATAAGATGAAGAAAATGAGTAGTAAAGATTGAAAGCTTTAATCACTTGTAATAAATTCCTTAGCAACCTTCTTCATGGCTATTTGGTGGAGTATTTATAGCCAAACTTCACCAAAGAGACGTTACAGATCATAGCTCATCAAATCTTTGAGACATGCTTGACAGATTTTGCATTAAATGCTTGTCAGGATAAGATCGCAGTCGCTACTGCCGTTCACGGTCACGAAATCCAAATTCTTTAAGGGAAACCTTGTTTGTGTCTAACGGTTAGTCCACATGGCAGCTTCCTATTAGTTCACCAGGAAAATATAGTCGTTGTCTTTTACCTACTTTCAGAAGTTGGGGTCGTGAGTTTTCTTGCATAGGCTGCGATAAAGGACGCGAATCCATCTGCCAAAGTGGTTAACTTTCTTCCACACGGTTCGCGGTCGCTACCAGCAAGTTGTCTCCATGATTTTTGACTTCCAACGGTCTTCTAGGACAATTATCAAGCTGTGGTTGTGGACTTACTTCCCTCTTCAGTTACTTTGAAATTCGCGGTCGCGACTAAGGCGAGACTTTCACCGCGAATTCGTCTGTGTCATTTAGTCTTTTTCCTTTCCAAGGGTTGCGGCCGAGAATGGCTCTGCGATTTCGCCTGCTTGAATTTCAGTATGTCTTAACATGAGTCACGATTGCGAATCCTAGATTGCGGTCGCGATTTACATGTCACTTTGGAGTTTATCAACTCCTTTCATTTCTTCTTGAGAGATTAATTCATATCTGCAAAAACAACACTTATTTGAAATATTAGTGATGATCAATCTACTTTGTCAAGATCAAAAGAGGTTCTAAACCTAGGATTAATCATCCTAGTCCAACACAAAGTTCAAAGATAGATGCAGAAATGTAAAATTAAGTATACTATAGAATCAATGCACACTTAAGATGAAATTTAAAGTGTGTCATTCAATTAATTTAAGAGAAATGTCTTAAAAATCCTAAGTGTGATAGTATGAAGTTCCCGCTCAACTTATGCTATGGTTGCAAGTTATGTTCACTTACTCCCCTTTAGACTTTAAACTAAGATAATTCTTAGTGTCTATCTCTCTCACTTTAGCAAGATAAAAAAAAGGGTGTTAGAGGAGAATATGAACAAGCATAAGTATGGATTATAAGCAATCATAAGAAAGTAAACCATAAAGAAGATGTATTAATTGCATAAGGCAAGTATTTGTAAGAAAAATACACTTTATTTATTGACAATTGTAGGATCACATATAGTTGAAAACAAATAAAAACAAACTAAACAAAGAACTAGAAAACAAGAAAAAATAGATTCCTAAGCTAGAAACTGGGAGAATCATCATCATCTCCATAAATGTTTGCTGCTTGTTCTTGTGTGGCTCCCTCATTTTCATCCCCAACCTTAACATCTTCATTGCCATCTTCATCTTGAGTGTCTTCAAACTCAGTGAAGTCTGGAAGGTGGCAAGGGGGGACTCCTAATTTTTCTTGCAAATTAACCATATCACTATGAAGATGAGAAAGGAACATAAATCTCCTTTTCATCATCCTCATCAACTTGTTAAGTATGTTGTTGATGGTTGCAAGTGAAAGTTTTGCCTTAGGCTTTGGTTGAAGAGGGATGGATGAAGCTCCTTCTTCAATAGCTAGTCTCTTCCTTTTAGAAGCTTGTGAAGATTCCATTTTCTTTGCTCCTTCTGTACCTAGAGTATACATATAGGTGTCCGAATGAATAACCTTGGCATTGATCAAGTAGGTGAGGTCTAGAAAGTTTTGGGAGGGTAGAAGTTTCTTGGTGAGGAATTTCTCATTTTCCTCATTAAGTGCTCCTATGAATCTATAGATGGCAGTAATATGGGAGGGCAAGAGAAATTGACTTTTTAGTTTTGTACTCATGTGGATCAATTGATCCACAAGGTATTGGCCAGTTTGGATTAGTTTGTTTTTGACAAGGCAGAACAAAAATGCCAAGTCTTTTTGGGATACCTTCTCATTGCCATCTCCTCTTGCATTGATTGAGAATGTGATGATACGATGAAGGATCCAAAAAGGTAAGGTTTTTATGTGTTTGGCTAAGTAAGATCTTGCATCATGTTTGGTTTCAATCGAAACTTCTGACCAAAATTTAGAATAAATCACATCAAGTGTGGAGATTATAAAGAGGATGCTTTCTCCGACTTGAAGATTAAAGAGAGAGGATAGTTGGTCAAAAGTGATGTAAAAAGGATCGCCAAAGGCTCGGAACACTAATCCATATTGTCCTGCTCTCAAATCAGCTTTTCGACTCAATTACACAGTGCATATAAGTTTTTGCACAACCTCTTCGTAACCAGGTTCATCTCGAAAGATGAACTCGTTCTAGCCCAAATTGAAGAGGAAGGCTCAAATTTCTATGTTGATACCCAAAGTTTCCAGCATAAAAGTTGAGGGTATCTTGTTTGGGAGAATAACTTTGGAAGAGTTGGCTTTGTACCTATCTATTTCTTCCTTAGTAATTCCCTTCATGAGATGAACAACAGGGGATGCAGAGGGCTGAGCCACTTCCTTGCCCTTGTCTACTCTAGAGATATTCTTTGGAGCCATAACAAGAGATGAAAAGAGTTTGATGATTTAGAGATATTTGAGAGAAAGAGTTGATGTTTGGAAGTAAAGTGATGAAAGTACTGTTGAAGGGGGGTATTTATAACCTTTGAAGAGGTGTGAAAACGACTATAAATAGCTAGAAATCGATTAAATGAAGAGTGGAAATGGTTGGCAGTCAAATCACTTAATTGCCTAGGTGGTTACTCTAATTCCCATCCGCGAATCCATGAGTCACAACTGTGAATTTTAGAAAATGTGAGTAACGAACAAATTTTCCTCGAGAATAGGAGCCTTAACGGTCAAAATTTTGAAAAACAGACCAAAATTTGCGGTGGAGAGTAAATTTCGTGACTGCGAATTGATGTTTGACAGCTGAGTGAAATTGACTTATAATTCTTGACCGTGAATCAAGGATAGCGATCACGAATTATGAGTCATTAATAAAAGATAGTTGAAGTTTTTTAAAAAACATTGTGATCGATTTAACTCTGTCTCCCACAAATATCACAAATCAACAAATATCAATACACTTAGTAATATAAGATAAAAAATTTTCACTTTAGGGAGCTTCCATCAAGCATTCCCAATTCTCTCTTAATGAAGTTCATCCTTGCTTCATTTAGAGGTTTAGTGAAAATATCTGCAAGTTGATGATTTGTGTCAATGAATTCTAACACAATATCAACCTTTTGCACATGATCTCTAAGAAAATGATGTCTAATGTCTATGTGCTTGCTCCTAGAGTGTTGGATGAGATTCTTAGAGAGATTTATAACACTTGTGTTATCATATTTAATGGGAATGTGATCAACTACTTTGCTAAAATCCTTCAATTGTTGTTTTATCCAAAGAACTTAGGTGCAACAACAACCTGCAGCCACATATTCGGCTTCTGCAGTGGATAAGGCAACCAATACTTACTTTTTACTAAACCAAGAAACTAGACATTCACCTATAAATTGGCAAGTCCCGAAGGTACTTTTTTTATCTAAAAAACTGCCTGCGTAATCCTCATCCGAATACCCTACGAGACTAAAGGAAAAATCCCTAGGATACTGTAACCTTAAGTGTATAGTGCCATGTAAATACTTAAAGATCCTTTTAACAACATTCAAATGAGACTCTCTAGGAGAGGATTGGAACCTAGCACACATGCAAACACTAAACATGATATCTGACCTAGAAGCAATAAGATAAAGTAGAGAATCAACCATACCTCGATATCTCTTTTCATCTACCGTCTTACCCTGTTTATCTTTATTTAGCTTGATGGTACCACTCATCAGAGTTTTAGCTACCTTGCAACCATCCATGCCAAATTTCTTTAGTATCTCCTTTGTGTATTTGGCTTGGTTGATGAAGATCCCTTCCTTGGATTGCTTGATTTGTAGACCGAGAAAAAACTTGAGCTCTCCCATCATGCTTATTTCAAATTCCCTAGTCATACACTTAGCAAACTCCTTACAAAGAGATTCATTAGTAGCACTAAAAATGATTTCATCATCATAGATTTGAACAAATAATGTATCATGCTTGTGCTTTTTGACAAAAAGTGTGGTGTCCACCTTTGCTTTCTCAAAATCATTTTTTAAGAGAAATGAACGAAGCCTTTCATGCCAAGCTCTTGGAGCTTGTTTCAAACCATATAAGGCTTTGTTCAATTTAAAAACATGGTTTGGAAAACAATGTGACTCAAAATTGGGAGGTTGTTTAACATAAACTTCATCCTCAATAATGCCATTTAAAAATGTACTTTTCACATCCATTTGAAAAAGTTTAAAATTCATGTGACATGCAAATGCTAAAAGAATTCTAATGGTTTCTAATCTTGCTACGGGGGTAAGGTTTCATCATAATCTATGTCTTGTTTTGGATTGTATCCCTTAGCAACCAATCTAGCTTTGTTTCTAGTAATGAAACCTTGCTCATCTAACTTGTTCCTAAACACCTACTTACAGCCTATAATTGGGTGTTCTTTAGGCCTTGAGACAAGTTCCCATACCTCGTTTCTCTCAAATTGGTTGAGTTCTTCTTACATAGCAAACACCTAACTTTTATCATCAAGAGCCTCCTCAATTGATTTTGGTTAAAAATTGGGAAACAAATGTAAGATTATTATCTAAATGATGAAGTTTAGATCTAGTACTTACACCCTTAGATGTATCACCTATGATCAAGTCCTTGGGGTGATACTTGGAAAATCTCCAATCTTTGGATAGATCTTAGTTTGGCTCTACTTGTTATTGATGATATTGGTCTTCATTTATTCTTGATGATTCACCTCCTTCTTTGCCTTTATCATCTCTTCTTGTAGAGTTTTCTAATTTCAGCTTTTCAAGATCACCTACAAGATCATCAATAAAAATACCTTTCCCAAGATCAAGTTTACTAGACTCATCAAAAACAATATTCATAGATTCTTCAACTACTATTGAACTTTTGTTAAAGACTCTATATGCTTTACTAGAGGTGGAATATCCCAAGAAGATACCTTCGTTGGTTTTAGAATCAAATTTTCCAAGATTATCCTTGGTGTTCAAAATATAACACTTACATCCAAATACTTTTAAGTATGAAATCTTGGGTTTTCTACCATTCCAAAGCTCATAAGAAGTTTTGTTGAGAATGGGTCTTTTGAAAACTCTATTTACAATATAACATGAGGTATTAATGGCTTCGACCCAAAAGTTATTTGGTAAGGAATACTTATTAAGCATTGTTCTAGCCATTTCTACGAATGTTCTATTTTTCCTTTCTACAACACTATTTTGTTGTGGTGTTCTAAGAGTTGAAAAATTATGAAAAACTCTATTCTCTAAACAATAATTTTCAAAAAACTCATTTTGAAATTCCTTTCCATGGTCACTTCTAATAGAGGATATGAAGTAACTTTTTCATTTTGAACCCTTTTTGTAAAGCTTTTAAAGGCATCAAATGAATCGTTCTTATGAGCTAAAAAAGATACCTAAGTAAACTTTGAGTAGTCATCTACTAGGACTAGTACATAGTGTTTTGCACCTAGGCTAGCACTTTTAGTGGGTCCTATCAAGTCCATATGGATAAGTTGAAGAGGCCTAGTTGAACTTACAATATTTTTAGCTTTGTGAGAGGCATGGTGTTGCTTCCTCATTTGGCTTGGACTACATGTCTTGTTTTTGGAGAAATTAAGCTTTATAAGTCCTTCCACTAGCTTTCCTTTAGATAGGCTTTGAAGAAGATCCTTACTTGCATGTCCAAACCTTCTATGCCACAACCAAGCTTCATTGCTCAAAGACATAAGACACTTAAAAGATTGGTTAGCCAAATTATCTAAGTCAATTGAGTAGGTATTGCCTTTCCTTTCACCCTTGAAAACAACCTCATCATCTACTAAAGTGGTGACTCGGCATTCCCTAGGATCAAAGGTGACTTTGTTACCTTTGTCACATAATTGACTTACACTTAATAAATTATGTTGTAAGCCACTTACTGAAAGAACATTATCAATTAAAAAGCACCCATTCTTACCAATGGTTCTAATGCCAATTACCTTACCCTTGGCATTATTACCAAATGTGACATCTCCACCTTCTTTTTCTTTCATGCCATGAATAGCTTTTTATTTTCAGTCATATGCTTTGAACATCTACTATCCACATGCCAATAGCTTGATTTTGTGGTTGCCACACTCCTCTACACAACAAAAAGTGAGTTACCTTTTCTTAGGTACCCAAGCATACTTGGGTCCTTGGGGGGTTAGAAGATGAAGGGTCCTCTAGTTTGAGGTGAGCCTTCCTAATGTAGCAATGAATATTTATATGTCCAAATCTCATGTAATAATGACATTGGAGTTTAGACTTAGGAGTCTTTCTCCTATATATATATTTAGTATGAGTAGGAGGCCTTCTCATACCTTGGCCATATGAATGCATGCATGAACATGTATGATGAGTGTGAGTAGAAAATTTCTTACGAGAGTGACCATGCTTTTTGTTGTAAATGTAGGCATGGTTAGCTCTTTGAGTCTTGGCTCTAGAGCTTGGGAAAGCCTTCCTTTTGCCCTTAGACTTAGGAGGCTTAGTGCTAGGAGCACTTTTCTTTCCAATTACCTCAATGCTTGATGTTTGAGGTTCCGAAGATCTAACAAATGTGGTATGACATGATGAAGAAACTCCATTGAAGCCTAGACCATGTCTAATTAGTGGAGGTCTTTGTAATACAATCAATGTATCAAGGGTTCTTTTCCTTTATGGAACTTAGAGTTGGAGCTTCTAACCTCAATGACTTATCCTTTTAGAGTGTCATTGTCCTTTCTAAGTGAAGCCATATAAGAAGATGAAAGAGAAAGACTATCCACTGATTTTTTGAGCTCATCATTAGAAGATCTTAACTCTCTTACAATGTTATTGAGGGATTTATAATCATCCTTTAGCTTTTAACATTTTCTTTTGTAAGATTTCATTTGTGATTTGTATTTGTCACATCTCATGGTTAGAGCCTCTAGAAGCTCTTCATCTATCTCATCAAATTCAAAATCAAAATGAGAATGAGAAGAAGTACTTACCTCATTTGTAGAATCTTCTTGTGCCATGAAACAAATGTTGGCAACCTCTCTTTCTTCCTCTTCTTCACTTAAGCTTTCATCTCAAGTGGTTGAAAAACTTTTATTCTTCTTTTTGTCCCATCTCTTCTTCTTTTTTAATTTGGGACACTCATACTTGATGTGGTCTTGCTTGCCACATTCATAGCAAGTGACATCATTGGATTTCTCTCTTAGACTAGGAGCTATCTTCTTGAAGCCTTTTCTTTCTTTTCTTCTCTTGATCAACTCCTTTGTCCTCCTTGAGAGCATTGCTAGCTCCTTTTCTTCCTTGTCACTTTTTTCATCACTTGAGATGATTTCTACCTCCTTTTCCTTTGTTGAAGCTTTAAGAGCCATGATTTTTCTCTCTTTTTCTGATTTATCTCGTTGACCTCTTAGTTTCTTCATTTGCTCATCTTTTTGCAAGGCCAACTCATGAGTCAAGAGTTTGCCTATCAACACATCGGTTGGGACCTTTCCAATCTTCGGATTGGACTCTTGTACACCGCAAACTCTAGCACCAAATTTATCTAGAGAAAGAGTTTTAAGGATTTTTGTGTTTACCTTATAGATAGTGAGAGCTCTTCCAAATTTCTTCATGTTGGTGACAATAGACAAGAGCCTATTTATCATCTCTGTGATGCTCTCATTGTCCTTCATCATGAAGAGTTCCCATTTGGTGACATATATCTCCAAACGACTTAATTTGACTAGAGTTGTGCCTTCATGATAGTTCTCAAGTGTCTTCCAAATGGCATGTGCTATGCACTCTTCCAATCTCTTCTCTAAAGAGTGAGCTTAGAAGAATGGCCATTGCTATCTTGTTTTTGCCATTTGATCTCCAGTGAGCTTCAACCCATTCTTCCCTTGGGATAAGTTCTTCAATTCCATCCACCACTTTGGTAGGTGGCTTCCATTCTTTGACAACCACATCCCAAAAGTCCACTACATCTGTGTCATGATAGATTTCCATCCTATACTTCCAATGTGTATAGTCGAAACCATCAAAGTAAGGCTTAAGGTGTGAATGGATTCCCTCTTGGGCCATGATCTTTTACTCACCAATAAAGGTTTGTTTGAGTGTTTAGGCTCTGATACCACTTGTTGGCCCTAGGCAACAACAAGAAGGGGGGAGGGGTTGAATTAGTGTATAAAAGTTAAAACAAGAAGATAAGAAAGAAATTAGTAGAAAAGAAACATAAGATTTATAGTGGTTCAGGTATAATCGACCCTACGTCCACTCCTCAATTATTAGCAATTAGGTGTTCCACTATCTTTCAAAGGTGTTTTCAAGCTCACACCAATCTTTTACACATGTGTTTTGAAGGCTCACACAACAACCTATACCCTTGTGTTTCGAGGCTCACACAACAACCTTTACTCTTGTGTTTTTAAGGCTCACACAATAACCTTTCTTAGTGTTTTGACATGCTCACACTACAAACTTTACAAACGATGTTTATGCTCACACCAAACAATGTCTAAAAGAATAGAAAAGATTGATTAGCAAAATTGCAAGAGTTTGGTTACAAAGTTATTAATTCTCTTGTATTTACATCTGTTTAGTGAGGTATTTATAGCCTCTTCCCACCAAAGAGACGTTGCAATAAAACTGGTATAAAATCTTCAAAGTATGCTAGACAGATTTTCACATTAAATGCTTGATAGTCCTAATTCGCGGTCGCTACTACTCATTAGCTATCGCGAAATCCAAATTCCATACGGAAAAACCCATTTGTGTCTAACGGCTAGTCCACGTGGCAGCTTCTCATTAGTTCACTAGGAAAATATAGTCATTGCCTTTCACTTTCTCATAAAAGTAACGGTTGCAATTTTTCTTTTACAGGATGCGACTTAGGACGCCAATTCCTCTGTAAAAAATGTTCATCTTCTTCTTCAAGATTCACGATCGCTACCCATAAGTTGTCATCACGATTTTTGACTTGCAATGGTATCTTGAGACACTTGTCATGATCTGGTTGTGGACTTGGTTCCCTCTTGAGGCTCTTTGAAATTCGCGTTTGCGATTCTGATGTGATACAGACTGCGAAACAGCCTGTCACTTTTGGACTCCTTCTTTTGGATGAGTCGCGATAGAGAATGACTCCGCAATTTTGCCTGTATGATTTCTAGCAGGACTTCACATGGATTGCGGTCACGAATATGAGATTACAGTCGTGATTTAAAAGTCAACTTGGAGTTTAAGAGCTTCATTCAACTTTACTTAATGATCCTTCAAATTTTTGCAAAACAATACTTAAATGAACCATTAATTATGATCAATCTCCTTTGTTAAGATCAAAAGAGTTCTTAGACTTAGGATTGATCCTCTTAGTCCAACAAGAGGGAAGGCCAATCTTCGTAGGTGTAACTGCTTCTATCCCATACATTAAGGAGAAAGATGTTTAGGCTATGACAGTCTTTAAGGTCATGCGAAAGGCCCACAAGATGTGGTTGAGCTAAACTATCCATTCTTTCTTGTATCTGTTAGTTTCTTTTTGAGCCATTATAGGAAAATCTTGTTGGTTACTTTAGTCATCCCATTTGTTTAAGGGTGAGCCACTAAAGTGAATCTGAGGTTGATGGCCAGGTCAATGTTGTAGGATATGAACTAGTCACTATCAAATTGCTTCCCATTTAATAATCAATATCCTTAGGATGCCAAACTAGTAGATCACATTCTTCTTGAATAAGTTGAGCACTTTGGTTAAGGTGATGGTGGCAAGAGCTTCAACCTTGAGCCATTTGAAGAAGTGATCTCTAGCCACTACCACACACTTCTTTTGACGTAGTACCTATGGAAAAGGATGTCAATTCCATTTTAAGATAAGGGTCAGTATGAACCAGTGGATTATCAAATGGATACTAGTATAAAGGGATCATATTATGCCTTTGGCAGGCATCACATCTCTATACACCTTGTTTAGTGTCTTTAAGCATAGAGGGTCAAAAGTAGCCTGATAGCCATACTTTTCAAGCTAAGGTAATGGCTGCCTCGTGGGCTTTGTAAATGCCTTTATATATCTCTCTAAGCACATAGTTCCTGTCCTCCACAGAAACACAATTGCTATAGGATCATTAGTATATGACCCCATCTTCCTCTAAATAGTCAGCAATCTGACTGATGATAACTCAAGTTTCCTTTGGATTAATAAGTAGTTGCCCATATTTCAAGTATCTGATGAAGGGGCTCATCTAGTTATCTTTTTCAATTATGACAACTATGCATGCTTTTTTAGAGGATGGTTGGCTATTCCCTTTCTTCTATCAAGACTCCATTAGACAAAGTAGCTTAGGGAGAGGGACCAATGATATTATGAGGCTTATTGTTGTGATGAGTTCATTTAGGTCTTTTGGGATAGAGGAAGGTTGGCTCGAGTGGTTTTGGCTCAGTTTTCCCAAAATAGATAACAATGAAAGGGGAATCTAGTCAGTCACTAGATGTCCACTCTAATAGCTAAGTTAGTAGGTTTACTTGCAAGGAAAAGTATGGGAATGTAGAGTATAAGAAATATGGAGGTGACCTTTATATAGTGGTTAGAATGACATATGTCCACGTTATAGTGGGACTCAAACTCTTTCATGCTTGAGAGTGTGTTCTCTTAAGAGGAGTTAACTTTGTGATGAAGGTTATCATTTCCTAATTAGGACGAGTCATGGGCTGAGGGGCTATGTATGGGCCCAGTTAGTGTTTGCCTATGAATTATGAGCCTAACATATATTGAGCTAGGCCTGTCACCAGTATGTGGTTGAGGCTTTATAAGGCTGAACCATGTCTTAAATGTGATTAGGTCTAGCCCATACTTGTGAGAGTAGCATTAGTATCTATTCATAATATTCTCTAATCGAAATGATTAAACACTTAAAATTGCAACTCACTGGAAAACACACTCAATTCATTGTTTATTAAAACCATAAATTGACTATCATAGTCTTTATATGAGATAGTTTGAATATCATCCATAAGTCAAAGTCTATTGTCAAAGACAAACTTGAAAAATTTTGGAATTCAATTAGAAAAAAGACTTTTATAAAGAGAGAACAAACTTTCAAAAAACAAATCTCAAACAAAAAAAAAAAAAGGGAGACACACACTAATATTAAATTTGCATCTATCAAAGTAAATAAACACTATAACAATGTGGATAAAAGAGCACAACCAAACTATTCATTGACATCATAAGTTAAAGCATCACTAACACACATGCACAAAAACTGAACGATGCCATTCTTCAACCACATCTAGAACAACAGACTTTGTTGAATGGTGACCGCTAAGTTCTCTTGACACAGTAGAAGCTTTATAAGAAAGATATCATGGAAAATTGAAGACCAATCTTCTAAGAATCTATTGATTCACACATCAATACTAGACCAATAGGCAAGAAGCTTCATTGAAGAATACCAAATTTTTTTTAAAAAAAGAGAATTCTATCTCTTAGAAAATTTTATTAATATTGAAAGCTGCCTCTTACATATTTAAGGCTTACATATAAATAGGAAATAAAAATTCAACACTAATTAAGATTAAAAATTAAAAAAAAATCAAATTTGTCAAAATGAAAATTTCAAACAAATGATTCAGTCTAATAGTACTAATTATTATGATAGAAAAAGCAAAAAACAAAAATAAAAATTGACTTCCTTATCAAAGTTATTAATAAAGTAAAATTTTTTAAAATGGTAAAAATGCCAATTTAGAGGCCTAATTGATGGAATTTGGCAAAAAATAATGTGCGTCATGGCCAAAGGTGTGAGTTTTGATAATTTTCAATCAAATTACATAAAAAAATTTAAAAATTAACAACTAAGAAAGTCTTATAGAAATCGTGAAAAAGCAAATTAAATCTCCTTCTTATCCCATTGCTCCCAAACTCTAGTACTTGTTGCTTCACATTATTCTCCCTAAGGTAAAAAAGATTCATCTTTAAATTGATAGGAACATATCATCAAAGCATCACCATAAAAAGGAAAGAGAAGCTACATATTGTACACATCAAAAGTATGAATGTGGCCAGGCAAGGCGACAAACATTAGGATTAATTTTCTTAAGCACTTTCATAAGACCAATCTTTTGAGAAAATAGCTTGTTGTAGTCACCAATAAAAGGCCAATCTTTGGTAAGGACAATCCATATGAAAGCACCAACATTAAACTCCATATATCGGTGCTTCTTATCAGCAGCCTATTTGTACTTAGCAGTAGATTATTCTAACTTTTCATTTATAGCCTTATATATGTCTTATAGTCCATAAAAAAAATCCATAAATTTTCCATGAATTTTAGTCTTGTCAAGTAAAGGTAACAAGTTTAAAGGACCCTCAGGCACAATAGAATTCACAATTTGAAAAAGGGCTAAAGCTTGAACTTCAATTAATAGTCTGCTATTTGGCACAATTTTTTGTTCCAATTCTTCAAATGATCTCCAACCAAACATTATAGTAAGTTACCCAAAGATTGATTCACCACCTCAATTTTTCCATCTATTTAAGGATGGTAAGCACTACTAAAATTTAATTAAGTACCTATCATTTTCCATAAATTGTACTAAAAATGACTGAGAAACTTGGTGTCTCTATCATACATAATTGAGGAAAGCAGTTTATAAGGTAGACATCATAAAAAAAAAACAGTTATGCCACATTAACAACATTTATAGTCTTATAAGTACTAAAATAAACCATCTTAGAAAAGCAATCAAGGACAACATAGATGGAATCATTACCTTATTGTGTTCATGATAATCCCAAAATGAAGTCCATGCTTATCTCCACCTAAAGTTGAGATGGCACTGGTAATGGTAGATACAACCTTGCATTACTAGTTGTTCCCTTAGATATTTGGCAAATTCTACACTGCTTTACCTATTGCTCCACTTCCTTATAAATGGTAGGCTAAAAGTATGAAGCCTAAATCAATTACAAGGTCTTATCTTGCCCTACATGACCTTTACCATGTAACTCCTTAATAATATGCAATTGCAAACTGCATTCTAAAATACATAACTGGTTTCCCTAAAATAGAAAACCATCATGCATTATTTTTATCCTTAGCTTTAATCTTTTCCAAAAACACTAAAAAAGTATGGGTCATTTGTAAGTGAATTAGGTACATCAACTCACATATGGTCAATAAGCTAGTCATGTGATTCAATCCATCAGTCACTCGATTAGTCACCCCTACCTAATGCTTCACCATAGAAGTAAATCTTTATAAATATGCTGCCCTACGAGCATGTCTAGGGGCCATATTATCATGTTCATGTAAATGCTTTAACGCCTTATTGTTAGTGTATAACATAAATTATTTCCAAAATAGATAATGATGCTAATGTTTAACAACTTTTCTTGCCCTACATGACCCTTATTGTAATGACCACTTTCATTTACAAATCATGGCATTTATATCTGAAAATACATATGCATAAAGGTTGATTCTTCATACATACTCAATCTAACACGTATTTAATGTACATAGATGTTAACTAATGTTTTGGCTGATGACCATAAACTGGTTATATGGATATATCTACATGACATAAGGAGAGAGAGTTAGAATTCAGCCAATGACGTGTGTTCCATGTTCATATATGCAAAACTTTATGTTCCAAAGTATCCAAACCCTTTGCTTTAATATCTAAAAAACATAATTGCGATTTGGTGAGTCGCGACTCAATGATTAAAAATTATAATTTGATTCTTATGGTATAACCAACCATCAAATATCATTAGGATATATTACAAGTATAAAAATTGACTGTGCAAGTGCAAATGCAGTAGATTGATTTTTATCGTGACCTTGCAAGGCAAACACTGCTACCGAGAATTCATGTGATTCAAGTGACATTTGATTTTGCTATCCAACATATAACAAGTGAATCATTTGATCAATAACATGTGCCAATAGGACATATTGGTCCCTTTTCCAAGTGATTTGCAAGTGTTAGACAAGCTGGTCACAACATCCTTTTAGTTCCATATGCAAGTGTTTATTTATAATAGTATACCAAGTAGTCATTAGAAGCATATAATTCTCACTTGACTTGTACTCACATGTAAAATGTCACAATTCAATCACATATACATGTAATAGAACATAATCATATTGTAAAATAATCACACATACACATTAGAATCTAATTATGTTTTTTACTCACTTTTTGATGCGACCAACATTTATGGCAGGTTTGGTCCTCTTTCTTAGGCTTCCTCAAAGTGTTGAGATCCTAACATTTGATAGATACATGGTTATAAGTATGTCAAAATGATTATGAATGCTTGGTATGCAACTATGGGCATGTTCCATGCAAGTGGACGTAGTGTTTATGCATATTTTTTTTATATGGCAGCCTGACCTTGCTACAGTCTAACTATAATAACTCTTACTATACTTATCCAAATGACTTGATTTTTTTTTTTTTCAAACAAACTAGATACATAATGATACAACATAGTCAAATTTCAGGTCAACATAAGATATATAAAAAATATGGTGAATTTTTGAATTTTTCCCTATTTCAATGTCATCTCAGTCTGAGTAGGTCTTACAATCATAGGTATATCTCAAATTGTACAAATCTAATTGGCAACATGATTTACCAAAAGTTAAAAAATACATAAATGAACATTTTTAACTTTTTACTCATTGTCTAATTAAGTCTATAAAGTCACTAAAATAATTGACCAATCTTAGGGTGAGTAGGTTTTGAACATGTTGACAATCATTCATGATGAAGGAACAATATCTCATCAACCATGATAAATTTGGCAAAAATATTTTACAAGCATGTAGATTAGACACAAATATACAACTTTCAATTTTAGAACATCAGCAAATTTCCATTTTATGGCCATTTAATTCTTGTAAAACAGGATTAAAAGACTGATAAGGTTTCATCGGGTTCAGGGTCAGTCAAAATCAATGAGTCATACCTCTTTCCACACAACAAAGTAAGCAAAACTAATTTATAGGTAATTAGAGGGGATATACCCGTACAACTTTCATGGGTTGAATTTTTTCTAAATCATTACATAACATCATCAAAATATATGAGAACAGAAAGACTGAGGAGATCTCAATTGGTTGTGAACCAACCCCAATGAAGGATCCATATCTCCTCACACATAGCAAATTAAGCAAAAATATTTTACATGCATTTAGATGGGGCATAAAGCTCAAAATTTAATGTTTTAAACTTTCCCTAATTCCTCTTCTAGAGTTATGAAATTGTGGGTACAAAATCTGCTCTAACTACAAAACCAATACAATCATCTCTTGTTTCTTTTGAGCTTCAACTTTCATACATGAGCTCTACCTCAAATTACTCCATAATTCTTCTTAACCATGCATGTTTAATATGTTATGAAGGAGGAATTTCATGTTGGAATAAGATCAAATCACTTACCTCTTTTGCCAAAACTAGAAAAGCTTAGGGTTTCCTCCAAGTTAGCTCATTCTTCTCCTTCTCCTTCTTCTTCTTCTTCTTCTTCTTCTTCTTCCTCCTTTCTTTTTTCTTTCTTTCTATTTTCTGCACTCCCTCACATTTTTAGCTCTCTAATAGGATCCTAAAAGATGAAAAATTTAATTTGTATACCTACCCTAATAAGACAAAATCATGGTGTCTCACTACCATTGGTTGGACATTCAATATTCCTCTTTTAGTCCCTCTTTTTGACTCTGTCATCACCTCCATTCATCTCTTAATCCTCATATACTCCTCATAGTTTTAGATAAGCTCTAAAACACCATTATTTATGATGCTCTATCATGCACACAACATAAGATAATTTGTCGTGCAACTATACAAATATTACATATATGTTCAAGTGTCCTAAATGCAATTGTGGAAGTGTCATCATCATGCTCATCTAATTCACATATCTAAATGATCATTTATCCAATGTATATGTTCATGTGGGATTTCAAATCATTTATGCAATATTAATGTAATAATGCCAATGAATGAGGATATGAATGTTACATTTACCTTGAAACACAATAATCTCTAAATGTAAACTACATTCCAGAGTACATAACTAGTTACCTTAAAATAGGAAACCATGGTTCATTAAAAAAGTATGTTTTATCCCTAACTTCAATATTTTTGAAACACTAGGAAAGTATAGGTTAATTATAAGTAAATTATGAAAAATTAAAAATTGTAGTGGTCATGAGCTATTCATGTGACTTAATGCATCAACCACTCGATTAATCACTTGTGCTTGATGCTTCACCACAAAAGTAAATCCCTATAAACATGCTACCTATGAGTATGTTTATAAGCCACCTTCTCCTATCAATATAAGTACTTTAATGCCTTATGGTCAGTGTATAACACAAATTCTTTTTAAAATAGATAGTGACGCTAATGTTTGATAGCTTTCACCGAAATATAGAATTCCACATCATAAGTAATGTATCATAACTTAGAGCTAGATAACTTTTCACTGAAATAAGCAATTAGTTGACTATTCTAATTTAGCATAGCTTTAATTCTAACCTTAGAAGCATCACTATATAACTCGAAAGATTGTGTAAACTTAAGTAGCGGTAGGATTGGGGTAAAAGTGAGATGTAACTTAATTTGCTGGAACACTTATTTTGCCTCATTTGTTTATTAGAATTTCCTCATTTCATGTAATTTGTTATTGGCGCCATAATGCTACTAAAATGAAGAATGAACTGATTGTAAAACACTACTAGCTTAGAGAAGCTATGTACTTTAGTAAGTGTCTTAGGATACGACCATTGTCTAATTACCTCAGTTTTAGATTCATGAACCTATAACCCATCAACAAAAATAACATATCTCAAAAATAGAACTTTGGGAGTTATAAAAAAATTATGGTAGCGTAAAATTTATCTCGTCATAATAAATCTAACACCTCTCTTAAATACTGTAGATGCACATAACGATTAACACCATAAATCAAGATATTATCAAAATACATAACCATGAATTTATTAATGAAAGGCGTTAATGCTTGATTCATGATACACATAAGAGTGTTAGGTGCATTGGATAACCAAATGGCATGATAACCCACTCATACAACCCTTCACAAGCCTTAAATGCAATCTTCCAAGGTGCAATTCAAATCTGATTGTACCTCCTCTTTAAATCTAATTTTGTAAAAATTATATGCTAATTTGAATAAGCAAATCATCAAGGTGAGGAATATGAAATCTATACTTGATAGTAATCTTATTAATTTTTTGGCTATTAATACATATATTCTAGTTTCCATTTTGTTTGGCATCAGTAGTACAAGTACTATATAAGGACTCAAATTTTGTTACATATGTCCCTTAACCAATAGCAAGAGTATGCAACATTTAAGAGTCTAATCCAGAGATTGAGAAAGTGCCAACCGATGCCCTCATTGGTAAGCTTCTCATTCATGAGATGGCTCTCATGAAAGATGAAGAGATGAAGAAGCTAAGAGGACAAAGACGCAAAGAGGAGAAGAAAGCTTTAGCATTCAAAGCTCCAAAAGATTATTCAAGCTCAAATGACTCAAATGAAAGTGATAAAGAAGAAAAAGAGCTTACCAAAATATCAAAAAGGACCAATGAGTTGATGAAAAGGAGAAGAGAAAGAAGAATCCAAAGAAAGTCATCTTCCTATCATCACAAGGAAAAGAAGAAGACCTTTAAGGCTACTTGGGATGATGATTCAAGTGATGGAGATGAAGCAACAAACTTTTGCTTCATGGCTTAAGAGGACTCCTCCAAAGAGGTAAGTACTTCTCCACACTTTTATGATGATTATGATACATTCAATGATATAGATGATGAGCTTTTAAAAGCTCTCACTTTGAAATATGACAAATATAAGTCACAAATGAAAGCTTATAAGAAAAAATGTTCCAAGTTATAGGATGAATTTCAATCCTTGAATAATCTTGTAAGTGGATTGAGGACTTCAAATGAAGAACTCAAAAAATTTGTTGAGAGTCTTTTAAATCATCTTCATCCCTAAACTCTTTAAAAAAAGGAAAATGACTCCTTAAAGGGTAAAGTCATTGAGCTTAGAAATTTTATTTCTAAGTTTCATAAGGGAAATGAAGCTTTGGATACCCTTATTGTATCTCAATAACCTCCTTTAGTTAGACATAGTCTAGGCTTCAATGGAGCTTCTACATCTACATCTTCACTCACTATATTCGTTAGAGCAACAACACCTCAAACTTCAAGTATTGAGGTCATGAGGAAGAAAGGTGCTCCTAACACTAAGGCTCTTATGCCTAAGGGTAAAGGAAAGGTCTCCCAAGGCTCAAAGAGTAAATTATGCTTACATTTATAACAAGAAGCATGCTCAAACACACAAACACAAAAAATTCTCTTATACTCTTAGTCACTCATGCACTTGCATACACCCTCATAACTAAAGTATGGGAAAGCCTCCTACTCATACTGAGATTGTGCATAGGAGAAAGACTCATAAGTCTAATCTCCAATGTCGTTATTGCATGAGATATGAGCATATCAATGTATTTTGCCACATTAGGAAGACACACCTCAAATTAGAGGACCCTTCTAAGACTAACCCCCAAGGACCCAAGTATGTTTGGGTACCAAAGCAAAGTGTTTGATATTGTAGGGTGGGGACTCATTCACCAAATTCTCATCATGGAAAATCTAAAGGTGAATGGAGATTGTTAATGAAGAAGGGATAAAAGTTTCAAATGGTTATTTGGTATCAAGCCATTGATACTAAACTTGTAATGTATCTCTTATCCCTTATGTTTTTAACTTAATATATTTATGCATACATTTAGGGGAAGTTTTATTACTTGATATATATTTATGCATACATTTAGGGGGACTTTTATTACTTGATATATTTATGTGTTGACATGTTTAATTTGATTTGATTGATTGTATATTGAGTTGAATCAATTCATTTTGCATTTGAGGTTTTCTACATTTCAAATGTTCAAATGAAAATCATATATTCTATAATAGGGCCATATGAAAATTTTTAAGTTTCTAGCCTTAGTTTATGTGTTTAAGCATTTTTAAATGTTTGAATTATTTTGCATTTATGTTTTTTATATATATAAAATTTCCATGCAATTTATGTTTCATCCATTTATTTTCTTATGTGTCATATTGTGATCAATTGTGCAAAATTACTTATATTTGCTATTCAAATTTGAGTTTGTACAATTGACAAATTTGTGGTCATTCCCTCTCATATTCACCATTGTGTCTCTTATTCCCTCCTATTCCTCTCTTTTTGATCTTGACAAATAGGGAAAAATAATTGATTTAATATACCAAGAGGGAACATATAAAAAAGAGGAGAGAAAATTGAGCTACATTTGTATAAGCAAAGACATTGGTCTTATTAGAGTAACTAAGGGGGAGTATGGATTGAGGGGGAGTAATTTCATACGTATGATTTAGATCACTTCAAAATAATTCTCTTAAGAGCATACATAATTGATTCTATATCCTTTGCATATTTAATCTAAAATTGTCAAAATAAAAAAGGGTGAGATTGTTAGACTAGGTTATTCAAACCTAAGTCAAAGCTTTCTTTTTATCTTGACATTATAGATTGAAAGTTCTAATATCAATTTTAAGTGTTGTTTTTACTGTTTATAAGAGTTATCTTCAATGGAATTCAAAATCTCTAACCTTATAAAGTTCATCCAAATTCACAGTGTGTATATTCTAAATTGCAAATGCGAATCAATCACAAGAAAGGATGAAGCTAGGCCAAAGGAATTCGCAGGTTATTTCACTACCATGACCCATCCAAAGATTGTAAAGCCTTAGTTATAGAGGAATTTGTGGTCTCATTCGCAGCCAAGGCATTGATATCTTGCGATTGCGACTTTTGAGAGTGGTTAGAACACAACGACTATATTTTCCTAGGTGACCAATGAAAAGTTGACACGTGGACTAGCCATTAGACATAAACGGGATTTTTAGTCGCAACTGGAAATTCACGACTGTGTAAGAGCAGTAATGATCACGACTTTCGTATGACAAACATTTAATGCTAAATCTACCTAGCACATCTTGGAGATTTGTTTATAGTTTTAGAGTAACGTCTCTTTGGTGGATGTGGGCTATAAATACTCCACCAAACTGATGTTAATGCAAGAGAAGAACCATTGATAGTGTCAACACTCTTGTAAAGTTAATTCTCTACTTTAATTCCTTATTTCTTTGTACATAGTTTGGTGTGAGCTTTAAACACCTTGTGTAAGGTTTGAGAGTGAGCCCTTGAATAGAAAACTCTTATTTAGGTTTGAGAGTTAGCCTAGTTGTAAAACTCTTATATAGGTTAAGTGTTAGCATTGGGAAAACACTTGTAAGGTTTGGTGTGAGCCTAAACACTAGGTTGAGTGTTAGCCTTGGTAAAACACTTATAAGGTTTGGTGTAAGCCTAAACACTAGGTTGAGTGTGGGCCTGGGGAAAACACTTGTAAGTTTTGGTGTGAGCCTAAACACTAAGTTAAGTGCCAGCTTGTAAAACACTAATGATTAAATAAAATACCCAATTGGTGAATTAGGGAGGTGATGTAGAGTACCTGAACCACTATAAAACTCTTGTGTTCATTCTTCTCCTACTCTTCCTTAAATCTTTCATTTTTGTGAAGAATTCTCCATAATCAAAAGTTCAAATCTACCACAAATTCAACCCCCCTTCTTAGTGCACTAGGGCTAACAGTGACAAATATAAGTCACAAATGAAACTTACAAGAAAAAGTGCAATAAATTAGAGGGCGAATTCAAATGGCTTAATAGCCTTATAAGTGAATTGAGAGCTTTAAATTAATAACTCAAGAAGTCAATGGAAAATCTTTCCAAATCAGCTTCATCTTTAGCTTCATTAAGAAAAGAGAATGACTCTTTGAAAGGAGAAGTCATTGAGCTTAGAAGCTCTCTGTCTCTAAGTTTCATAAGGGAGAGGAACCTTTGGATACAATCATTGTATCACAAAGACCTCCCTTGATTAGGCATGGTCTAAGCTTCAATGGAGCCTCTTCTTCTACATCATTATCCACTACATTCATTACAACCTCGACACCTTAAACTTCAAGTATTGAGGTTGTTGGAAAGAAAAGTGCCTAAAGCACTAAACTCGCCAATGCCTATGGGCAAAGGGAAAGTGCAATAAGGCTCAAGGCCTATTTCTATAAAGGCCAATCATGCTTACATGTACAACAAAAAACATGATAATTCACACAGACATAGAAAATATACACTTATACCCCTTCATGCATGTCTATGCTCTCACACACATCATGTTAGTATAAGAAAACCCCCCACTCATACCATGGGATTGCATAGGAGGAAGACACATAGGTCTAAACTTAAATGCCATTATTGCATGAAGTATGGACACATAAATGTTTTTTCGTTACATTAGGAAGGCACATCTCAATTGAAGGATCCTTCAAAACCTAACCCCTTAGGACCTAAGTATG
This sequence comes from Omphalea diandra, assembly GCA_949677035.1. Classification (NCBI taxonomy): domain Eukaryota; kingdom Viridiplantae; phylum Streptophyta; class Magnoliopsida; order Malpighiales; family Euphorbiaceae; genus Omphalea; species Omphalea diandra. The sequence continues at coordinate 8,982 of CATIWR010130817.1, read as the reverse complement.
CTTGGGTACTAAAGAAAAGATGATTTATTTATGTTGTGTAGGGGTGTTTGGGAGCGACCAATGAATCAAACGATTGGCATGTGGATAGTGGATGCTTAAAGCACATGACAGACAATAGGAAGTTATTCATGGCCTTAAAGGAAAAAGAAAGTGGTAATATCACATTTGGTAACAATGTTCAAATGTAAGGTAATTGACATTGGAACCATTGGTAAGAATGGTTGCTTTTTAATTAATGAAGTTTTGCTAGTTGATGGCTTGCAATATAATTTGCTTAGTGTAAGTCAATTACATGACAAAGGTAATAAAGTCACCTTTGACCTTAGAGAATGTCGAGTTACCACATTAGTGGATAAAGAGGCAGTTTTCAAGGGAGAAAGGAAAGGTAATACCTACTTGATTGATGTATTCAATTTGGCTAACCAATCTTTTAAGCATTTTATGTCTCTTAGTAATGAAGTTTGGCTATGGCATAGAAGGCTTGAACATGCTAGCATGGATCTATTGCAAAGCTTATAAAAAAAAAAGATAGTTGAAGGTCTTCCCAAGCTAAAGTTTTCTAGAGACAAGATATGTGGTCCTTGCCAAATAGAAAAGCAACATCAATCCTTCTTTAAAGCAAAGAATATTGTAAGTTCATTTAGACCTCTTCAATTAATTCATATGGACTTGATAGGACCTTCTAGGAGTGCTAATTTAAGTGGAAAATATTATGCACTAGTCCTAGTTGATGATTACTCTAGGTTTACTTGGATATCCTTTCTAGCTCATAAGTATGATACTTTTGATGCTTTTAAAAGTTTTGCAAAAAGAAAAAGGGTTACTTCATTTATTCTATAAGAAGTGACCATGGAAAGGAATTTCAAAATAAGTCTTTTGAATTTTATTGCTTAGAGAATGAGATTTTCCATAATTTTTCAACTCCTAGAACACCACAACAAAATAGTGTTGTAGAGAGGAAAAATAGAACACTAGTAGAGATGGCTAGAACTATGCTCAATGACTATTCCTTACCAAATTACTTTTGGCCTGAAGCCATTAATATTTCGTGTTATATTACAAATAGAGTTTTTAAAAGACCCATTCTTAATAAAACATCTTATGACCTATGAAATCGTAGAAAACCCAAGATATCATACCTAAGAGTATTTGGATGCAAGTGTTATATATTGAATACTAAGGATAATCTTGGGAAATTTGACTAAAAAACTAATGAGGGTATATTCTTAGGTTATTCCACCTCTAGCAAGGCCTATAGAGTCTTTAACAAAAGTTTTATGGTAGTTGAAGAGTCTATGAATGTTGTATTTGATGAATCTAATAAGGTTGATCTTAGGAAATGTACTTTTGTTGATGATCTTATAGGTGATTTTGAAAAAAATGGAATTGGAACACACTACAAGAGAGGAAGACAAAGATAAGGATGAGGACAAGTCATCAAGAGTAGACAATGATCCTCAACATCAACAAGAAGAATTGCCAAGTCAAGATCTCCCTAAAGATTGGAGATTCTCCAAGCATCACCCAAAAGATTTAACCGATGGTGATACTTCAAAGGGTTTAAGTACTAAATCTCAACTTCACTTTTTAGATAATAATCTTGCTTTTGTTTCTCAACTTGAGCTAAACTCTAAAGATGAGGCTCTTGATGATGAGAGTTGGGTGATTGCTATACAAGAGGAACTCAACCAATTTGAGAGAAACAATGTATGGGAACTTGTTCCTAGGCCTAAAGAACACCCAATTGTAGGTTGCAAATGGGTGTTTAGGAATAAGTTAGATGAGCAAGGATTCATCACGAGGAATAAGGCTAGATTGGTTGCAAAAAGTTACAACCAAGAGGAAGGCTTAGACTATGATGAAACCTATGCCCCTATTGCAAGGTTAGAGGCCATTATGATTCTTTTAGCTTATGCATGTCATATGAATTTTAAATTATTTCAAATGGATGTCAAGAGTGCTTTGCTAAATGGTGTTATTGAGGAGGAAGTTTATGTTGAACAACCTCCTAGTTTTGAATCACGTAGTTTTCCAAATTATGTTTTTAAAATGAATAGAGCCTTATATAGGTTGAAATAAGCTCCAAAAGCTTAGTATGAAAGGCTTAGCTCTTTTCTTTTCAAAAATGATTTTGAAAAGAGAAAGGTGGACACAACTTTATTTGTAAAAAGACACCAACATGATATACTAATAGTACAAGTTTATGTTGATGATACAATTTTTGGTGTTGCTAATGAATCTTTATGTAAGGATTTTACTATGTATATGACTAGGAAATTTGAGATGAGCATGATGGGAGAGCTTAAGTTTTTTCTTGGTATACAAATCAAGCAAACCAAAAAAGGGATCTTCATCAACCAAGCCAAATAGACAAATGACATACTAAAGAAATTTGGCATGGATGAATGCAAAGTAGCAAAACACCCATGAGTGGTACCATCAAATTAGACAAAGATGAATCAGGTAAGATGGTTGATGAGAAGAGATATTGAGGTATGATCAGTTCTCTACTTTATCTTACCACTTTTAGACCTGATATTATGTTTAGTGTAATTATGTGTGCTAGATTTCAATCCTGTCCCAAAGAATCACATTTGAATGCTGTTAAAAGAATTTTCAAATATTTGCATAACACATTGCATTTAGGATTATGGTATCCTAGAGATTCATCTTTTAGTCTCATAGGTTACTCCGATGCGGATTATGTCGGTAGTCATTTAGATAGGAAGAACACTTTTAGAACTTGCCAATTTATAGGAGAATGTTTAGCGTCTTGGTTTAGCAAGAAGTTAGTTTTGGTTGCCTTATCTGCTATCAAAGCCGAATATGTAGCTGCGGGCTATTGTTGCACCCAAGTGCTTTAGACAAAATAACAATTGAAGGATTACAACAAATTTATTGATCACCTTCCTATCAAATGTGACAACACAAGTGTAATTAATCTTTCTAAGAATCTCATCCAACATTCAAGGAGCATACATATAAATATTAGACATCATTTTCTTAGAGATCATGTTCAAAATGGTGATGTTATGTTAGAATTTATAGACATAATGGTGATGTTATGTTAGAATTTATAGGCATAAATCATCAACTTACATATATTTTCAGTAAACCTCTTAATGAAGAAAGGTCGAACTTCATTAAGAGAGAATTGAAAATGCTTGATAAAAATTCCCCAAAGTGAAAAGTTTGGTCTTTTGTTTTATTGCTATATGTTGGGTGTTTATGATATTTATCTTTGGATGTCTTAAGTTTAAATGCAATTGTGCTCTTCTATGTCAATTTGCATAAATTATGCATCAATATATTAAGTGGATCACAATTTTAAATGTCAAATTTTACTTTTTCATTGTTATCCTTCTTGCCATGTAATGCGCAGTTGCGAATTATAGGTTCATTTTACCCGGCTGAAAACTATCAATTCGTAGTCGCAACTTTTGCTCTCCACTATGAATTCAATCAAAAATTCAGATTTTTGATTGTTGTATGCGCCAATTCCCAAGGTTTTTTGTCCGTTATTCACATATTTCAAAATTAGCAGTCAATACTTTTATTTAGCTGGTGCGAATTCTAGTAACCACCACACATTAATTTGATTTGATTGCTAACCATTTCCAACCTTTTATTATTTACATTCTAGCCATTTATACACCATTTCTATGCCTATATAAACCCCTTAAATAGTGATATTCATCACTACTTGCTACACCAAATCAATTTATCTTCTCTCCTATTATCAAACATCTCAAAAACTTTGTACCCTCTACAATGGCTCCTAAGAAAGCTTCAAGAGTAGAGAAGGGAAGGTAGTAGCCCAATCCTCTACACCACCAACCCTACATCAAATGAAAAGGATTACAAAAGAGCAGAAGGATCGCTATAAGGCCAACGCCTCCAAGATCGTCCTTCCAAACAAAATCCCTTCTACTTTTCTTTTAGAGTCTTTAGGGATCAAAGATGAGTTCCATACGTTTCTCTCTAATTTAGGATGGAACCAATTCATCTTTTAGGATGAGTCCAGATATGAAGAAATCATGAGAGAGTTCATGTGCACCGCAACCCTAAGTCAGAGAGCCGAATTCTGTGCTGGAAAATACGGGTTAGTTTTTCGTGCTTTTAGAGATCTTTACTTTATCACTTTCAAAAAATTTTCCAACCTTTTCAATCTTCAAGTCAGAGATAACATTCCATTCCTTATATCTACACTTAATGTCATTTACTCTGAGTTTTGGTTCGAAGTTTCTATCGAAACCAAACATGATCCCAAAACCTCCTTAGCCAAACACATTGGTTACTTCAATGTATCATCACCTTCTTTATTAAATCTAGAGGTGATGGTAATGAAAAGGTATCCCAAAAGGGCCTAGCTTTCCTTTTCTGCCTTGCAAAAAATAAACCCATCCAATCTAGTCGTTATCTTATGGATCAATTGATTCACATGAGCACTAAACCTAAGAGTCAATTTCTCCTTCCTTGCCATGTAACTGCCATCTACAGATATTTGGTGTTTTGAGGAAAATGAAAAATTCCTCACAAAGAAACTTTTTCCTTCCTAAAATTTTATGCACCTCACCTACCTTATCAATGCCAAAGCCATTTACCCAAATTTCTATGCCTATACTTTAGGTGCTTTTAGGGCCAAAAAGTTGAAAACATCCTAAGCTTCTAAAAGAAAACGTATTGTCACTGAAAAAGGAGCAATACCAGTCCCACCTCTTCAAACAAAATCAATGACAAAAATTTCTCTTACCTATCAATCGATAGTTAGATAAGGTGATGAGGATGTTGAAGAACATATTTCTCCTTCTTTCCTACCTACATAGTGACCTACTGGGCCTATGAGAGAAAATGGGTGCTCCTCCCTGTCATCTTCCAAATTTCAACGATTATGAAGACACACCAGAGGAGGAAGGCAACCAAGAGGTTGAGGATGGAGACGAGCTGAATGAGGAGAAGACAATGAAGAGCAAGATGATTCTAGAGATGATGACAGTTCTCCAATCTTCTAAACTAGGATTTATTTTTTTAAAAAAAAAAACTTTGAGATAAAGTTGTTGATCCCACATCTTATTAATAAATAAAAATGTTTGATTTGCAATCCTCTGTCTCATTTGTTATGTGATTAAATTTATTTTTATGATAACTTTAATGATGCTCGCAACTCCTATCCTTCTTACAACTTTTATGATTATATGAGTTAATATTTGCTCCTTATTATCACTTTATCTCATCTTTATGCAGTTTATTTGATCTTCTCCATTCACCTTCTTTTTTATCTTGCCAAAGGGGGAGAGAATTGTATGGAGAAAATAGTTTGGAACAGAAAAGCATAAGTTGAGGGGGAACATTGTTTGTCTCTCATACTTAGAATTTTACTTTGATTATTAACTAGAATTTTTTAAGTATTTATTATTGAATCATTCAATATCCCAACTTCACAACTCATGCATTTGTTTTCCCGTAAGATCAATATAAGTTATTAAAATAAAAAAGGAGGAGATTATTGGACTAGGTTGTTTAAACCTAAGTCATGAACCTCTTTTGATCTTGACAATAGAGATCGATTAGTTCTAATACTTTTATTAAGTGTTGTTTTGTAGATTATAGGTTAGTTTTTTCATTGGAAGTTGGATGGAATTTAAAATTTCCAACCTTAAGAAGTTTATCCAAATTCACGGTGTTTAAATCCTAAATCACGACCATGAATTAGTCATAAGGATGGATGAAGCTAGGCTAGAGGAATTCGCTAGCGAATTCATAGCCTCAACTTAGCCGAAGGAAGTGAGCTTGAGTCATAGAGGAATTCGTGGTGGGAATCACATCTAGATTCATGACCACGACTTTCATAGTGACAAAGGAGTGAACCAAAGCCATGGCCACAACATGCCAAGTGTCCTAGGTAACCATTGAAGATGAAAAATTGCTAGGGCGAATTATTGGTGGCGAATTATTGGTAGCAACTGTGTCTCAAGGAGTTATAGTTCCCTCACCAAACAAAGGAATTCAAGGTTTCAATTATGCCCAAGACATAGTGATCTCGCAGTCACAACTTTTAATAAGTTGATAAAACACAACGACTATATTTCTTGGACAACCAATGGATAACTGACATGTGAACTAGTTGTTAGACACAAAATAGGGTTCTCTGCTGCAATTTTTAGCTCCTCCATGCAAACTGAAAATTCACAATCGCGAAATGGTAGTAGCGACCATGACTTCCACTTGATAGACATTTAATGCAAAATCTGCCTAGCACAACTTGGAGATTTGTTGATAGTTTTAGAGTAATGTCTTTTTGGTGGATATGGGCTATAAATACTCCACCAAACATATATAAATGCAAAATAATTTATTAATTTGTTACCAAACTCTAGCTGATTTGCTACTCAATCTTTCATTCTCATTTATGTGTCATTGATTGTTTGGTGTGATCAATAAACACCATTGTAAGAGGTTGAGATTTAGCCTAGATTCAAAACTCTTATAAGAGGTTAAAGTGTGAGCCTATACAAAACACTTGATAGAGGTTGTTGTGTAAGCCTAGAAAACACAAATTGTAAGGTTTTTGTGTGAGCCGTAAACACAAGTTGTAGAAGTTTGTATGAGCTTAGAAATACCAGTTTTGTTGAGTGAAATACCCAATTATGAAGAATTAAGGAGTGGACAAGGGGTTTGTTAATACCCGAACCACTATAAACTTTTATGTTATTTCTTCTCATTTTTTTCTTCACGTTCTAAACACTTAAACTCTCCTTTTTAATTCTAAAAACAACCACCAATTCAACGCCCATTCTTGGTGCACTAGGTCAATAGATAAAGTCATGAAAAAGGCAAATAAAATCTTCCACTTATCCTATTACTCCAAAAACTTCAATGCTTGTTGCTCCGTAACATGTTCTCTCTCCTAATGAAAGACCACTGCACCTTTGGAATCTAGGCTAAAATAATCCCAAGCTCATTCAAGACCACCAGACCTAATGCTAAATTTTTTCACATTCATCTTATTACATTCCATAATCAACTTTGACCACTTATTTCTCATAACATGTTAAAGACCAAAAGGAGCACTATAACTTTTACGATCTCTATTGAACCTAAAGCTTGAATGAGCATTCTACCACATCAAATAACCTTGTATACTCATCTCTACAAACAACACTAATTCCTTATCTATTTACATCAAAAATTTTAGCATCACTATTTAATTTAAGGAAACCAACATCAGGTACAAACCATGAAGTGTTGTATGAACTATGAGCCTTCGTAATCTTTGCATTTTTGTCCTTAAATTAAAGAAACCTTCTATGACAAAGATAATAACTAATTCTCACCATGTTGTAATCATCAAACATTAATTTATTTCATGGGTACCACAATGTTGAGGTAATCACACAGTAGTATGCCAAATTCTCCTTATAAAGGTGCTCTTTTGATGAAAGAAACCAATAAGAGATAGTAGGACTCATAAACCTGTAAACATCCATTCCCAACTGATAAGCAAACTTCATCTCTCTAGCCTTGATGTAGTCTCTTAATATATGGAGCACATCTTCATCATGGTTACCATATCGAACACTAAAATAATCCCCCACCCTAATTCTCTTAACCAATTTTATCTTTATAGGGTGAATACATTTAACCACCTATTAAATAAAGTGTTTGATTTTACATGAAAGCATCAATGATTAAATTGATTGCATATTATAATTTAAACTAGTAATAGTAAAAAGGTTGCATTGCCAATAGTCTCAATGACCAAGTGATGAGTTAAATTCACTAAGAAAAAGCCTCAACTTGAGAAATGCCAAAAAATTTTATCTGGGCCACTCTGAGCACTTAAAAGAATACACAAAATAGGTGCAACAACATGATCGTAAAAATGGAATCAATGAGTTTTTTTTATTCCATTTAGTTCCACAAGGGAGCATTAACTATCTTACTATAACATCCTATTGTACAATTGGCATGGAGAAGTAATCTGAAATGAATTAAGCCAATCAATCCACTTATCACTCTATACACAAATCTTGTTACCATCATCCACTTTCCATCTAATGCCCTTCTGCAAAAAATCTTGTACCTAAAATATGCTAAGCCAAGTGTAATTAATATTAAAGTTTAAAGTTGCATCAAGAAAACTTGTTTAAAGGTAGTACTTAATTTTTATTTTAGCAACTATAGATAGGTCATCATGGACTAAACAACATCCTTGCATATCCAGTAAAAGCAAGTTAAAAGTAGACAAATAATGGAACCCCATTCGTCCCTTTCTCTTAGAGATACAAAGGGTTTTAAACTCAAATAATTTATTTTTCCTATTCCCCATCTTGTCAGCCTATTAGAAACCTACAATTAAGGATGTATGCTTACTAAATAGCGATAAAAGGCAACTTGAACATGCTTATAGTGTATAAGGATAACTTATGCCATTATGTTCATAAAATCTCTTTGCTCGTCATAAATAAAGCCCTCTTTCACCTTTTTATCTTCTTCTACAACCTATCAGATAGCATCTAGAAAATTTCTTTCTTCAATTGATTGACCAAGGTAGGAAAACTAAGATATTTTGCATAAAAATCAACACTATACACCTTTAGCTCTCTAATCATAAATTGGTGAAGAACCTCTATAACATTGTTGCTTAATGATAAAGCTAACTTTTCCAAAATGATTTGCTACTATGAGGCTCTCTCATAACAAACAAAGATCTCTTCGATGATAACACAATTGTGGACATTAGCTTTTGCAAACATAATGGTGTCACCTGCAAAAAATAGGTGGAAGATGCGTAGAGCATTGAGCTATTTTGATCCCATAAATCCATCTTTTAGCCTTTACTGTTGGACTAGGATGGTTAATCCTAAGTCTAGAACCTCTTTTGATCTTGACAAAGTAGATTGATCATCACTAATATTTCAAATAAGTGTTGATTTTACAAAAATAAATAAATCTCTCAAGAAGAAATGAAAGGAGTTGATA
>CATIWR010130810.1:0-36091 GCA_949677035.1 Omphalea diandra | reverse complement strand
ATATATAATATATATATATATATATATATATATATATATATATATATATATATATATATATATATATATATATATATATATATATATATATATTGATTCAATTGCTGGTCATAATCCTCGTTAGACACATTCCTTTCATTTCTTTGCTTTAGAGAAAAACCCTCTTTTTTTAGAGAAACTATCCTGATTTTAATGAGTGGGTTGCAAATTCGGTTTAAACACCGGTGGAGTCAAGTGCTAGAAATGGGCAATTTTTGAGGCCTTTAGGTACAATCTCTTAAGCACATATCTTTCAATGTTTATTATTATTATTATTATTATTATTATTATAGGGAAGTAGGAGAGAGAGATCCAACCCAAGACTTAAGAATCTTGAAAGAGATACACTACCATTAGGACTGAGGCCAAGAACAGTTTTCTTCATTTCATTTGAACATCACCGAACTACTCAATAAAACAAAATATCAATGAACTATTCTTAGGGTAGTAGAAGTCCTTAGAGGTAATTCTTTCATTTCACTGGTTCGTATTTGATTACATTTTATTATAGTTAATTATGTCCTACCAAACATAGTCGTAGTTCAGTAAAACAAAATATCATCTTTAGAGAGGGAGATTGAGTTTCTATGACTGGACCTGAGAATCTTCAATTGGTTATTTTCAAGCAATACAATTCATTAAATGAACATATTCATGTGCAGAACAATTGAATGCTACCATATAGTTTATATACAAGCTTGTCTTAGGAAGCAAAACTTGATACGCCTAAGAAACCCTAAACAATTCATTCTACACGAATGCAATGTTGCAAGGGGCTATAAAATGGTTTTAGAGGAGACAAAGAAGAGGGAATAGCAAAGGGGCATTAGATGGAATGGATAAGATGAATATAAAACTTTAGTATGAGGATTTATGGTAGTAAGAATGGTAAGCAAGGATGTTCTGCTACCAGATCCACTAGATATAAATCCCAAATTGATCATCTTGTCTTTTTTGATAGCTTTGGATTTTTGCACATTCGGATGCTTAAGGGAGTGACCTCAACCAGTTCGTCTTCTTGAATATATTCAATGCAGTCATCCAGACTATAATCCAAGGGGGTATCAAGAACCACTGCATAGAGAGAAAACAATGGCTGTTAAAATGCAAAAAATGAAACCTCATCATTGTGGACGCATAAACATAGAAGACAAACGACATAATTGAATGCCACAAATGAGTCCTAAGATCACAGATAAATCTGTTACAAGATCAATGGCTTATTCAAATTCAAATAATGATATCGAGATAGGCATTCTTTAATTTCTAAATTATATATTTTTAAATTTTTTCATGAATCCTTTTGATTTCTTTAGATAAATGATGGGTTGAATGCATGAAATGAATAAGACAAATGTAACAATGACTATGACTGACATGCATCACACAATGACCTAATTGGCACTGCTACTTGCAGATATTTTCTGAGAAGGCTTTCCTATTATCTAATATATATAAATAGCTAAAACATAGAGCAAGTTTGCTCTCACATATCAACCATTTAAAACTTTCAAAACTTAACATGTGATATGGTATGAGTTAATCATTTTATTATTTTATGTATGACTTTTAAATATTTTTTATTTATGTATAATTTTTAAGTTCCTAAAACAAAAAGTTATTTATTATTCATTTAATTTTTAAAAAACTTTCACATAAAAATCTTCATTATTTAAATAATTAATAAATATTTATATCTTTCTTTTTTATATAGATTTAATATATATAAATCTTTGTTTTATACAGAAATTATTTGATTTTTATAAGAAAACTAATTCTTTAATAAAAATGATTTTGTAATTTATTTAACAATATGTAGTTTATCATGAGATTAAATCTATGAAATTATTAAAATTATTATAATAATTGTTTACTTATATATATATATATATATATATATATATATATATATATATATATATATATATATATATATATAAAACTCTCTTTGGTTAACGCATCAACCATTTACAACTCTTATGGCTTAACATGCAGCATGCTATGAAAATATTTTAATTATTTTATTATTTTGTGTATGATTTTTAAATATTTTATTATTTATGTATGACTTTTAATTTTCTAAAACAAAAATTAATTTATATCCATTAGACTTCTCAAAAAAATTTTCACATATAAAAAATCAAAAATCTTAATTATTAAATAAATATAGATATTAATTTTATAAAATCGATATGAATTGATTTTAATATAATGTAAAACGATATATGTCTATTAAATTATTTAATAAAAAATTATTTTATAATTATTAATTTTTTTGATAATATGCAGTTTATAGTAACATTAAATCTATGAAATTATTAAAATTTTTATAATAATTTTTTACCTATTAAGATCAATTAATAAATATCTAACATACATATATAATAGCCAAAACATTGAAAAAGTTTGTTCGCTTACTTGCCACATCACTTTTAACAAATACTAATAATTTGATGCATCAACTATGTAAAACTTTCATAGCTTAATATGTGACATGCCCTAAAAATGTTTTAAACATTTTGTTATTTATGTACGACTTTTAAGTTCCTAAAATAAAAATTAATTTATTATTCATTAGACTTATTAAGATCAGTTAATAAATATCTTATATACATATATAATAGCCAAAACATTGAAAAAGTTTGTTCTCTTACTTGCCACATCAATTTTAACAAATAGTAATAATTTGATGTATCAACAATGTAAAACTTTCATAGCTTAATATGTGATATGTTATGAAAATGTTTTAAATATTTTGTTATTTACAAACGACTTTTAAGTTCCTGAAATAAAAATTAATTTATTATTCATTAGACTTTCTAAAAATAAACTTCAAATATAAAAAGTAAAAAAATTTTAATTACTTAAATAATTAATAAATATTTTATATCTTTTTTACATAGATTTAATATATATAAATATTAATTTTATATATATAGACATTAATTCATTTTAATACAATGTAACATGCTATATGGCTCTTAAATTTTTTAATAGAAATTATTTTATAAGTAATAATTAATATGTTGAAGATATATAATAGTAAGAAAGATTTTAATTGGATTGATTAAAGAAAAAATAAGCTAAATTTCATTAGTTGAGAAAAAATATAACTATGTATCAATCAAACTAAAGATTTTTTGATAAAAAGAAGAAAAAGTTATCAAAATACATGTAATTAATTTTGATCTTAGAAATTATTTATAATCAACATTTGTCATTTATCAAGTTCGTCACAAAAATTATTTATAATATGTGTTTACCATCTGTCAAACTAATATTTTGATAAATAAATGACTAACAATAATTTGTTATTGTTATATTATATTAATTAATTAAAAAATTATAGAATACCTAACTAACAAGGAAAAATATATAAAAGAAAGAAAATACACATAATAAAGAAAAAAATATTTAAAAAAAATAAAAAAATTAATTATTTATCTAAATTCGATTTTATAAAAATTTTAAAATAATTTAAACTGTATTAATTTAAAAATTATTTCTTATGATATTTTTATATATAAAATAAAAAATAAGATGAAAAGTTTTTTTAATTATTTTATAAAAATTTTTAGCGACTAGTTAACATAAATAAGAATGAAGACAACATCTCAACTGATGAAATCAGTATTATTTATTATATACTAAAAGAATGTTTGGCATTGCTACAGTAAAACTCTAATTTCGTTTGTTAAATTCCGATTTTTAGGTTTTGAAAATGTTTTTAAATACTCATGAAAGTAGTTTAGTTACATTATTAACTTAATTCAATAGCTTTTAACAAAATTTCCAAATATTAATTTCTTTCAAAATTAATTTTTTACTCACAAAAAATATATTGAAAAAAGAGAATCTCTTCTAATTTTTGCCAAAATCAGCTATTTGCCAATAGCAATGTTAAACTCACTCTTAGTACGGTCAGCACTCTGTGTTATTCCACTTCTCATGCAAGTTCAGCTATGGCTTTTATAGCTTTCAACCCCTTCAACTAGAATTCATTTTTGAAAAAGTAAAAAACGAAAATTAAGGAAGTTACATGTAAAAGTAGCAGCTAAAAATAGACACCAGTACTTGGAAAAAAGGAACTTCTTCCCCAGTATATTTTGGGGCATGGCTTGGTCAGCAAAAATTGACACAAAATCCAACTTCTTGAGAAAAAAATATCGCATCATTGTTTTCAAGAGGAATTATAAGGTAACAGCAAGAGCAACTTTTTACCTGTTTGTTCTTTATTTGAACGTATATTTGTTGCAGCTTTTTTCTTACAAACATTCAGTGATAAGTCCCCTGGCCGCTGATGGATACCAACTATTTGACCTTTATAAACATCCACTCCAGGACCAATGAACATCTGCCCCCTCTCCTGTGAACTAGCAAGGGCATAAGAAGTAGATGTTCCATCCTCAAATGCAACCTGAAAATCACACTCTGTGTCATTCAATTTGCACGTAGACTGAAGCTGGAGTTATTTACCTTCCCAAAAGTATGGGATCCCATGGAGGTGTAATCACTGTTTTAACAGCATTTAGCACTTTGTTTTGCAGTTAACAACAGTTAAGTACACATAACCCTTTGATGAAGTTAATTATTATCTTCAGGAAAGAAAAAGTTCCAAATATTTATGCAATACTAATATTGAAAGACAAGAGACAGTGTTTAAGTATCTCTCTCAAATGGTTGTACACGAGTTTTCTGCTTTTGTTTTGGTATTAAGCAAATAAAAAACAGAAAGTAACAAACACCTCATAGGGAGAGAAAAAATTGACCTTTTCATCTCAGTTTTTTTCTTGTGTGTGTAGTATATTGCTCGAGTCACTGAATGTTTTAGTTTTGTTCATTTTCTGATTAAGTTTCACAATAGTTATGATTATGTGGATCAACATAATTGAAAGGTAGATCTAAACGGTTCTGGAAAGGCATTTGAAAGAGTGCCATTTTCTTTACAGTTGAATGGAACACCAGAGAATGTGTCTGCGAGAAATAAAAACTCCAGAAAATAAGGAATAACTAATGGTTATATTGATGGCAAAGACCAATCAAAGCAAAAAGGAATATTCAGAAGCACTCACATTTCTATGATGCTAAATGTTCTTTTAGACAGATTATGCAAGTTCACCAAACACAAGTGGCTCATGTATAAGGACATGACATCAAATACTCTAATTCTAAAATGACAAGAAAAGACTTTAATTACCAGTGAACCCTGATCTCTCGTAGATATTTCTCCAGCCCAAGATCCATAACCATCAAATATTGTGTTAAGAATTGCAGTGCCCCGAGAAGCTGTTAAAATTGCATTCCTTAGTCCTAGAAGACCACGTGTAGGGATCTTATACTTTAGCAGTGTTGTTCCTTCCAACCTAGAGCACAAAAAAGTTCATAAAGAACATCATGTTACTGAAAATGTGTGAATATGAGCGAGAAGACAACAAAATAATGGAACTATGAAGCACAAACCCTCAGAACGACCAAGCTACAGCAATGCTACTGAATTTTGTTGTGAGACATCAGCGTCAGATGCCATTAAATATGTTGACTTTAAGTTATAGGATATTGTGGCAAATTATTGACCTTCACAAGGGATTGCAACGAGCCTTTTTAGAAGATTAAGAAGAGTGATATTACAAGGACAGTTGGCATCCAATTGATAGATCCTTGTCAGTTGTCACAGGAAGGGCTGGAAATCAGAAGACATAGAAACATAGAAATTTTAAAGAAAACAAAGATACAGGCTTTCTTTTAAAGGGTCCTTACTCCGAGCAGGTTCTCCTTTTATATCATGAGTATGCCTGTGTGACAAATATACGCTTTTTACAGGTTCACAGCTTTTGCTTCTCAAACTATCCATTGTTTTTATTATGACACCTAAATATCATGCACTGATTTTTTTTGCTGTTGTATGAAAAGTTCTCTTAGTTTGGAATCCTTTACTAAACGTTGAGTATCAAACATGAAGTTAAACCACACAGAATATTCTACATACCCAACGCCCTGCATATCAAACATCTGCCCACGCCTTCTGCCCAGAAGTTCAACCACAGAACCCATATGTTCTTCTGGTACCTCCACGGTGGCAATCTGCATGCATTTCCCATGTTAAGATGACTCATATCAGGCAACTGGAAAAACAAGATATTTTATTCATATAGAGATAATTGTTTGTTCAGATGAAGATGTGCTTACTGTTAATTTTTCAAGCATTTTATGATATTGTTATCATTTAGTGCCAAAACTTATCCTTGAAATTTGTAATAATTAATATAACACACTTAAAAAGTAAAACATGCTGCAATAACTGGCAGTTACATAATTAAATCTAGATCACCTTGTGCATTGTGTGTGCTTGCAATTTTATTATCCATGTAAACATGCATCAGTGAAACAAACCTGTCATAAAGGAATTAAATGGAAGTTTGAAGAAATAAAGTCATTGGATGCTGTGCAAATGTTAGACCATATGAGTGTTCATGCACAAATACATGCATATATGTACTCATACATTTATGGATGTATGTATATGGCCAATATAAATTGTTGAATCAGTTGAAAAAATCGATTAGATTCACTATCTTAAAAAAAAAAACCCATAAATGAAACCCAAATGTCAATTAGATATTTAGATAAACTTTTTAAGGAATATAAGCACCTTTCGGTAGGTTCTTCTCTACTAGTATAACTGTTTCCTTCATTTATGTGCAAATAAGAAAATAGCAAATAACACATGACAGATAGAGGGAGAAAAAGACGATACAAAAGCATGTTACTAGCAGCAGGAATATCAAAGAACATCATCCCACACCAAAGTGAATCCATTTAATTCCATTTCCTAAGCCCATGTTTTAACAAAGAAAGGAGAATTATAACGGAGAAACCACCTCATACGGTTCCAGCACTTTGTCATCCACTATTTTGTTAATAACCTTGGGAGGCCCCACCATGAATTCATATCCTTCTCTTCGCCTGGAAAACATGAAATATAAGACAACTATGCACAATGAGGAAACAGACAAGAAAAAGGCTTATACTTACATGTTCTCAATCAATATGGCCATATGTAAAGTACCACGCCCACTAACAATAAATGTGTCTGCAGTTTCACCATCTTCAACTTTCATAGCCAAATTTCGCTCAAGCTCACGATACAGTCGATCTCTTAAATTCCTGCTAGTAACATATTTTCCCTGAAGTGAAGTAAATAAATGTTGAAGTTTCAATGGCATGGAATGTGAAGTTACACTAGTAACAAGTACAAAAAGCAAATAACAAGTCCATATTATCAAGCATGCTGAGGTGATAAATTAAAAATTAAAAATGGATGGAAGAATATTCACAGGAAGATCATGATGCCAGAAAACTGAATCTTAATAATAAAAAAATTTTTGAGCAACCAATGCAAGGATATAGTAGAACACTTCTACGGAAAGTAAATCAGTACGTCGCCTTCATACTTTTGTCTCTCGGCCAGCTAATAAAATTGGCTGAGGACAAGGGTGTGGAGGAGGCTGGGTAGGGGGGGAGAATAAGCCAATAAAGTCCCTAGTAATGTTACTATTTTAGGTCATTATCCAATGTTCTTACCTCACGGCCGACAAATGGTGAAGTATTTATAGTAAAAGCCATTTTCACCGTTGGTTCTTCAACTTTAATAGAAGGCAATGGCTTCCCAGAATTTTTATCAGCAATTGTTTCCCCAATCTGATCATTGAAAATAAAATCAATTATAAGAAAGATCCGAAAAAAAAAAAAGAAGGAAAGTTCACTAGATATATCACATTAAGATCATAATTAAGTGAGGTGGCCTCTTAATAGGAATAAGAGTTGATCCATATAAAAAAGGATAGTCTGACTATCTCTTTTGCTGGTAGGCTATTCCCCTTTGGTACGTTCTTTCAGTCCAATTTGAAAATGTAATATATTTTGCTATCAACATGTATATCCTTGGCAAAAATAAATAGTAAATTAAAATAAAGAAAGAGATGGAGAGAGTAAAAACTTACTTGAATGTCATCAATTCCACAGACAGCACAAATGTCACCAGCTTCTACAGTTTCTGATGGAACCCTACTAAACTTCTCATAAACAAAAAGCTCACTGATTCTTGCATATCTACATGAATCTCCTGGAGTGCATATCTGTGAAATTTAAACCACAGTTAGAAAAAGAAATTGCTTGCCTTTTCCTTTGTGGATGACAAATCCTTCCCCAATTGCACAACCAGAAAAGTGAATCAACAACATAGGAAGTTTATGTTTATTTTTGGAAACTAGTAAAACTACTGCTCACAGTCATCATTTAGATGGTTATCAAGGATTTTGGTCTAATTGAGCTTTTCCTATGATGAACTGTTCAATAACTTTACACATGATCCATGTCAGAGCATAATATGGGAAGGCCTATTTGTTATACAAATAACACAGTTGTCAGTGTGTTAAAAGAAAAACTCTTCCAAGGTTTCTTGCACTTGTATTCTCTCTCTGAGATTTAGCAATAGTTGTTTTCAATGTTTTCCATTTTTTGGAGAGATTTATCTTCTCAGAAAAACAAAATGTTGAAAAGTGGATGTCTCAACCACCTTTTGCAGCATGGATATCCAATAACAATTAATATAGTCTCTACTTGTAGGAACTCCTTAATATGGTATCTTCAGAATCTGTGCAGTGCCACAGTATATATATCACCAAAACTGCCCACAGATACAGTTCAGAAACACATGGAGATCTATCACATTATAGAAATCATGGTATTCAAGATCCACAGAAAAAGCCTCTTTTATCCAGATTGTTCAACCAAAATAGGACTCATGTGTTAAGATGTACATGATTTCTCCAAACCAACAAAGGAAAAAATAAAGCAACTGAAATTGATTAGGCAAGACTAAAAATATTACAAGTGATGGCCCAAGAATTACCACAGTTCAAATGATCAAAATCATGCAGGACTAACCAACATACATACTAGTAGATAAAAGATCCAAAGCCTATTCTAGAATAAAGGAAAACCTACCCTCACATCCATTCCTTTCTGTAGAACTCCAGCATGCAAGCGTCCAATAGCTATTCGTCCTTTATGTTCATCATATTCAATATTTGTTACCTACAGTATGTCAATGGCAGTTAATACAGATAATGATGTTACAAAATTTGAACATAAAAATAAATGAAAGATCTAACCAAAGTTGAAACCAGATATGAGCTACAGATAAGAATTTAGACATGACTAATTGACTAAGACTCAAGAAACTAAAATCATGTTTTATATTCTGAATCTTGGAATCTGCCTCATCGTCTTTTGGCAAGAAGCTCTAAGCCTTTCAGAATAAGTCAAATGTCTGTAGGAATGAAGTTCACAATAATACTTCAGATGTAATTGTTACACTCGATCTAAAACATCATGTTTAGTTAAGAAAATGAAACAGTCAAGTCTCAGAATTAAAGGAAAATTCCTCTTCAAAATGGATAAGAAATATATCTTTTGGATTACTAAACGAAGCCGTGCATTACCTAAGCATATTTATCATGTCCAAATTACAATTTCCAGGCAGTGTGCTCATTCTTAAAATATTTTTTTCATGTTGTACCAACCTTGATTCCATTTGAAGCTAGTAATCACTGAACTGAGGTCATGTCCCACACAATAAAAATCACTTCTGATCTTATTCAAAAACGATAATCCTTCCCCTTAAACCTTCTTTTTATGGCTTCACACAACCATAAAAAGTCTGCTCTATTGCATAGTGATGTTTTCACATGAAACCTTTAAACCCAGTCTCATTATCATTGTCATAAGTCTACACTCCAGGAATACACAGCAACTGCTGGTTTAAGCCATAGTGGCATATCTGAGGACAAACAATATTAAAAGCAAATGAATAATCACTAACAAGCATTTGTAGTGCACCGTCTTTGTCAATGTGTGGTCCTGGTAGGCATCTGATTACAGACTCGAAAAGCGGTCCAAGATCTTCAGCCAAATCATCAGGAGATAATCCAGCCTTTCCTTTTATACCACTTGCATATATTGCTTGGAAATCACACTGCAGTGGAAACTTAAGATGCTATTAGACCAGAATTTAGATACCATCTTCTAAGTAAATTGAAGAATCTATAAAGCTGTCAAGCTTCAGAGTAAAAAAGAGAAACCATGAAGTGGCTGTGTATGTAAGTGGGAGTTTATTGAATTTTTCACAACAGGTAAATTTTTGTTTAGTGCCATTCTTTGCAATATAACTACCTAACAATTTTAAAATTATCATAGACCACCATTTGCAAATCGTTGCAATACATCATTGAAGTACCTGTTCATCTGTTGCATTTAGTTCAATAAACAATTCAAAGGTGGAATTGATGACATAATCTGGACGAGCTGAAGGTCTATCAATCTTATTGACAACAACAACAACAGCATGGCCAAATTCTAAAGCCTTCTTCAAAACAAACCTTGTCTGTGGCATGGGACCTTCAACAGAATCCACCTACAAATATTAGAGCTGCATCAAGTTTCCAGCAAAATGATCCCATAAAAGAATAGGATAATTTATCTACTTGATCAAAGATAAGAAGAAGAAGGAATTTAGCAAGCAAAATAAAAACAAGAGATAGAAGAGTCTAACGATCAAATTACCAGTTGACATAAAAAGACCTAGTCCTTTAGATTTACAATTGAAAGGTCAAACTAATTTCAATGCAGTAGAGGGTGACTCCACAAGACAAACCTCATGTGATGCCTAATCAACAAAAACATTCCATTCAAACCCTTTCTTGAAATATTCTTCAAATTCTAGAGCAGCACCTTGAATTATTATAAAAAGAGGAAAGGCAAGAAGTGAAAGAAAATATTTTAGCATCAAAACGTAAAAAAATTGAAATCCCACAGTACTGCTGATTAAATTAATTAATTTTTGAAAGGATTAAAAGCATTTCAACTGTGAACTTATGGGCTTCCATGTTGTGGAAATTTGACAATGCTTAATTTCTTCAAGGCTAGCGGCTGTTAGATTAAGAAAACGACAGATGCTATCAGTAGCAAGACAAACAAAAACTGATAGTAATATGCCTTGGCAATTTGACCTAAACTCAGAAAAACTGATAGTTCATTCTTGTATTTCTCTTCAAGGCAATTTTTGGCTGCTAAATAAAGCAAAGGATGTATATAATTGTAAAGGAAATATAGGAAAATTAAAGAATTAGCACAATTACTGTCCATGGAAGCATAATGCTTCAACTTGATTAAATGTTTCTTTACACTAAAAGGCTCTGATAAGAAAATATGAGTTAATTGTTGGTAGTGAATATCTGCACACAACACAGGAGCTACAGGAGAAATTAATCAATGCATGGGGTTCACATAATAGATAAACACGTGGGAACTAGAGCCCACATCGGATTGCAATTGAATCAGTGTGCTTCATGAATAGTTGGTAAACAAGTTCATTAAGAGCTCGTTTGTATAATTAGTTAAATGAGTTCAAACGAAATTTTTAAGTTTGTTTACATAAATGTGGCGAGCATAAATATATATTTTCTTCATTCGATAATGTTTGTGAACATGTTCAGTACAAAGCTCGTTTATGCTCATTTATGTTCATTTATACATGATAAAAAAAACAATTTAATCAACCAACTTTAAGCTTTGAAAACTTATTATTTTAGCAAAAAATATAATGAAAATCTTATGTTATATCATAATTTGGTATAAGATATTCATAAAAGTAATTTAGATGACAAAATAAGATTTCATATGAAAAGATATAACCATTCAATATTGAAAAATTATATGTGAAAAAAAGCAAAGGAAAAAAAATAAAGCAAGGATGTGGATATCCCACATCATTAGCTCAGAAAAGAAAGGATGCTGCTTCTCCTTAGAAAAGGAGAAGGCATGCCCTCTTCATTCCTCAAGTCAAATGCTGGATAGCCTTGGGACTCTAAGTTCTTGGTCAAAATTACTTCTGAGCCTTTGGAAAATGGGCTTCTAAACAAAATTAGTTTAAAATTTGTGAAGTGTTGGAACTCTTTTAATGGGCTTGAACTCTGTAAGAGCTTGATGAGCTCGTTCGAGTTCGAGCTGGAACAGTAGTTATTGAAGCTTGTTCAAGCTCGAGCTCGATTAGGATAGAACTGAACCAAACTTGAAGAAGGAGATACTTGTGAATGAAGGAGCACCATCTGAACTAAAATAAATCCTTTGTTTAGATGAAGAAGTCCCAACCTCCACCCCTCCAACAAAGTGCCATGACAGTATATATATATATATATATATATATATATGTATATGTGTGTGTGTGTGTGCATTATTGTACAAGTCAGTGTGTATTATTGTGCAAGTCACAAAAATCAGTCAATATCAGAATGATTTGCTTAAAACTGCAAAGTTTAAATGCATAATCTTCCATATAATTTAAGGTACAAAAGAATACCACTAGAAGAACCCCTTCCACCATATTGAGGATGCGCTCCACTTCACCTCCAAAGTCAGAGTGCCCAGGGGTATCTATTATATTAATCTTGGTATCCTTATAAGTAATAGATGTATTTTTACTGAGTATTGTAATCCCTCTTTCACGCTCTAGATCATTTGAGTCCATTATTCTTTCCTGTACAAATTGATTATCCCGAAATACCTGTACAACAGTATTGGGCATAAATATCATTTCCATTTATTAATATCCTCACAATAGATAATAATCAGTCAGCAAAAGTATAAACCTGACACAGCTTTATCATGACAAGGTCCTACAAGGCTTTCCACCATTCATTTGTTTAGAATTTTCTACATCGCTAAAGAAGCAATCTAACAACAGTTCTAAAGGTTTATCATATAGCAATCTGAATCTTTTCTTTCTTCATTTCTAATATTTCAATTGCATACATACTCAGTAAAAGGGGCGGCCAAATGTGAATCTAATTAACCATCATTCTATCAATAGTTAACAGGGTCATGTTTAACTATCGTCAAGGAGCTAGGTAGAAGTGCTAACAAGTTGCTTCAGTACCATTATCAAAAGAACAACTAATTGAAGACGATGAATGTCTGAAGGGTGTTGTTACCTTTGATTGCTTCAACATGGCGTCAACCAAAGTAGTCTTTCCATGATCAACGTGAGCAACTATAGCTATATTCCTTATATCTCTTCTCCTCATCAATTGGCTTTTCTTCTCTAAAACAGTATAAACAACCAGATTTAGCTATCACAAAATTAAACAAGTGACCAATTAATTCAACACATAAAAAACAAAAAGAAATGAATTACCAGTTGCTGTTTCTATAGCTTGAGAAACAGAACATTTGATTGGACCATTAAACACACTCCTTCGCGACCGAATAGGACATCTGACTGATGTTCTAGCATTTGGGCGAGAAGATAGGCTGAGACCCAACAGCTGCTCAGTTAGTAGAACACAAGAAGAAGGGCAGGCCGTTCTTTTAGCAATATGGTTAGGGTTTATCATAGAAAAGGAAGAGTTTTTGAAGGCAATTGCCATCTCCATTGCTCTCTCACTCCACAACTCCAACAGTTAGAGGTAGAGAGAATGGAGATGGTATTAGCAATTGTTATGAGGCTGTTATCGAAACTAACGATTACAAAATGAGAGGCTGCTGCTGCTAGCCTACTGTTGGTTCAACTTTTCAATTCACCACTAGGCCCAGCTTCAATCACGACATTCCATATGGGTCCATTCAGTTTGGGCACCATAATAGGCCCAAAGTTTGCAACTTGACCACTTTAACGTTTAACCTCAGCCAGTTACGGGGGTGGTGTGTGATAATCCATCCACACTTAAAATTAAAATTTTATCTATTTTAAATTATTTTTTAATAATTTTATTTAGTAATTATTTACAAATTTCAATTAAGTTAAGCCAAAATTTTAATTTAAAATTATCATTTAACACGTTAGTCAATATAAATTAAAATATTTTTTATTAATATGATTTATTTACCCTTAATAAATTTTCAATTAAAAATAAAGTCTTTCACCTTGTGAAAATATATATACTTTACAAAATCTCAACAATTTGAACTTTCATTAATTTAGAATTGTATCAGTATTTTAATTAAAATATTTTTAGTAATTTTAAATTTTTTGGATCTTGTAAAATATTAGATTAATATGAGAATGATAAATTTTCTCTTAATAATTTTAAATATTTTAATAATTATAATTATCAAACAGATTAATTAGATTCAACACTTAATTTCATTTCATACCAATTATACAACTAAGAACTTTAATCATTTAAATTATTTAATATTTAAAATTTAATGTTTAAATTTTCAACATTTAATTTTCATTTTTACCAAATAATACATATCTTTACCCTTTAAGACTTGAATTGAATCAACAAAAATTGAAATTAAGCTAATTGCAATTTTTGGTGTGATTTCTTTTATCTTTGTATGTCTGTAACAAAAAAAGGCATGATAGTTCAAAGATCAATTTTTAATCACTTATTTGTCCTGTAATTTAACGTTTTCAGTTGCATCAATAGCATTTTTTTAGGGTTGTTCTTAAAGTGGCTATAGTTTGGTTCAATTCAAAAATTTATAAGTTTATAAATTGAATTGCAATTTCAAGAATTTTCAAAATTGAGAATTAATATTATATTAAATTTTTTATTCACTTTAATTTGATTCATTACAAATTCCTTCGATTAAGATATTCAATTATTTCAATTTATTAAAATTAAACTTTTATTTTTAATCATTATGAATCAAAATAAAATAAATTTTACATCTCTTATTTTTAATTATTTTATAATTAAAATAAATAAGTGGCAATTTAATAAATAATAACTAATAACTTATATATTAAATATTTAATTAGAATTATTTTAAATATTTACTACTAATTATAATTAATAAAAATTTAATTATTAGTTATTAAAAGTAATTATTACTAGTAATATATACTACTTAAGTGAGTTAACTAGTAAAATTAATAATACATTACTTATATATATATAATTTGATTCGATTATTCTATTCTGGATGATTATAATATGGCTCTATTTTGATAATATAAAATCTCAACATCATCTCAATTAAAAAAATCCATATGGTTTAGTTCGAATGTTCCATCCGATTTTAATTTGATTCAATTGAGTTATTCAATCAAATCCAAAAATCTCTGGCTGCTCACTTAACTTTTTCTATATTTAGATAGTTCAAAGATTGGATTTGTAATCATAGATAAGTATTGTTGCCCCTTATTCATTCATCCCAACGCCCTCATGTTTGTTTGATTTTTTTTTTTCTCCATATCTGGGATTCTTTTTAGCTGATAGCGATACGATGGGTACTGCCCTTTTTCCCGCCATCTCTCTTCCTTGTCTTTCAAAACCCCAATTTTATTTTCCTCCGTTGAAAACCAAACCATCCATCTTCACTTTCTCCTCTTTTGAACTAATACAGAGCCACATTTTTCAAAACGCAAAGCAGAAAGTAACCCAATATTGTACCATCTCAAATGAATTTCTTTGTGACGACACAGTTCTCTTTCGTGAGTGGCCTGAGCTCATCAAGGTCTCAATTGAGTCTGGAGATTTCTTTTTGGGTCAGGCAATTCATGCCTATTTAGTGAAATCAGGATCTCACTATGATCCCTTTGAAGGAAATAATCTCCTCATTTTGTATGTAAAATTTAGGAGGTTGGATTTGGCACGGAGGGTGTTTGATGGAATGCTTGCAAGAAACACAATTACTTGGACTTCACTAATAAAGGGGTGTTTGGAGGATAACGATTTTCATTCTGCATTTAATGTTGCGGCTGAGATGCATAAATTTGGGGAGAAGTTCAATGAGCATACTTGCACTGTGATTTTACAAGCATGTAGGTCGTTCAATGATTGGATATTGGGGGAACAGATTCACTGTTTTGCTATAAAATCTGGGTTCGATGGGAATGTTTTTATTGGTTCTTCTTTGATTGCAATGTACACGCAAAGTGGTAGCTTAGGTGATGCAGAGAAAGTGTTTGATGGCATGGATTATAAAGATGTTCGGTGTTTAAATTCTATGATTTTGGAATATGGAAGGGCTGGCAATGGGGAGAAGGCTATTGAGGTGTTCATATATCTGCTAAATGCTGGTTTTATGCCAAATGCTTATACATTTACTAACATAATTAGTGCCTGTAATGGAGATTTGGATGTGGAGGAAGGTAAGCAATTACAGGGGCTTGCTTTTAAATATGGTTTTCTGAGTGAAACAGCAACTGGAAATGCTATCATTAATATGTATGGGAAAAAGGGAATGACTGAGGAGGCTGAGAGAATGTTTTCTGCAATAAGTGACCAGAATTTGATTTCATGGACTGCACTTATATCAAGCTACACAAGAAGTGGCTATGGCAAAAAAGCTATTGATGCATTTTGGGAATTGCAAGACTATGGTGTCAAGTTTGACTCTACTTTGTTGACAACCATTCTTGATGCCTGTTCGGAGTGCAATAACTTGGAATTGGGACTTCAAATCCATGGAATTGTAGTAAAGCTTGGTTATGCATATGATGTCAATATTGGGACTGCTTTAGTAGATTTATATGCCAAATGTAGGAACCTTCTGTCTTCAAGAAAAATTTTTGATGGTCTTTCAAGTAAGATAACTGCTGCTTTGAATGCCATTCTGGTAGGGTTTACAGAAAATAGTGGATATGAAGAAGACCTCATGTTTTTGTTTAACCAGATAAGAGTGGATGGTAATGAACCAGACATGGTAACATTTTCGCGGCTCCTTAGTTTGTCAGCTAATCAAGCTTCATTAGGAAAGGGGAGAAGTCTTCATGCATACACATTTAAGACAGGATTGGAAGCGGATTTGTCTGTGTCCAATGCTGTGATTACAATGTATGCAAAATGTGGAAGCATTGAAGATGCTAATCAAATGTTCAATCTTATGAATGACCATGATATTGTATCTTGGAATTCCATTATTTCTGCTTATGCTCTTCATGGACAAGGCCAAAAGGCTTTATTGCTGTTTGAAGAAATGAAGAAAAAAGAATTTATTCCTGACGAGATCACTCTACTGGCCATCCTTCAAGCTTGCACTTACTCCGGTTTATGGCAAGATGGAATATGCTTATTCAATATTATGGAGCCAAAATATGGAATTAAACCATTACTGGAGCACTATGCCTGCGTGGTTGATCTCTTGGGCCGAGCTGGTCACTTGTCAGAAGCAATGGATGTAATTAACAAAAGCCCTTTCTCAAAGTCTACCCTACTTTGGAGAACTTTGGTCAACGTGTGTAAGTTATGTGGTGATTTGAATTTAGGCAAGTTGGCTTCAAAACATTTACTTGATTTATCACCTGATGAGGCTGGATCTTACATACTTGTTTCAAATATGTATGCTGGACAAAGAATGTTATATGAGGCAGCAAAGGTTAGAACAGTTATGAATGACTTAAAGTTGAGTAAAGAAGCAGGTAGTAGCTGGATTGAGATAGATAATAAGGTTCATCATTTTGTGGCAAATGGCAGAGATCACCCAGAAAGTAGGGAAATTTTTGAGCAATTGTATTCATTAAGGGATGATATGAGATGGAGATATGATAGAACAGAATTTAATCTGACTGAGGACTTTTGTAAATAAAAGTGATGAACATTTATCCTTCAGAGTCCTTGTAATTCATAGCTATTTGGTTTGGCGTTTTGCTCTTCAGGTACTTTGTTTTGTGCTTGAAGAAATTATGGACAGATTATTCATATTTTCAGTAAAGACAAGAAGCAGCAGATACCACTATCAAAGAAACATCACACTGTAAGTAGTGTCATTTTTCTAATGCAGAATGATGCAGTTTTTGTGCCAACTTACATTTTCTGCTACTTTGCAGAGTTGAGAAAACATCATTAGTTCAATACTGTAATTGTTTACACTTAAATTATGTTTTGACACTTGAATGATAAGGTGGAAACAAAAGTGAATTTGTCTGTGATGCTGTACTTATGATGTTATGGATTACAAATAATTATTGCAAACTATTATTCTGGGGATCTCCATTGAGGAGTGTCAAGCCCTAATAGAAGATCTCTCCTCTCCTTGCTTCTAATACAGTTAATAATAGTTCGTGTCAGTGTACATCAGTGTGACAAAAGGAGCTTTGAGACTTATGCGTATCAATTGTGCAGCTTTGGAAGCATCATCTTTTGATTTCATGTTTCATTCTGGCCTTAATTGTAAATAAATGGCCATTTAAAGTTAATTTTGCGGTCCTTGTTGATTGGGGTTGTGCCTTTAAATGCTGTGGAAACCTTGAGACAGAAATATTTTGTTTCCATTGGAAATACATCATGGCATACCTGCCTTGTTTTGGTCGCCTCATAATACTGGTGCAGAGAATTACTACTCTTCTGATTTGGGTAAAATCCTGTGAGTTTCTTTTTCCATGTTTA
The DNA here is from genome assembly GCA_949677035.1 of Omphalea diandra. NCBI lineage: Eukaryota > Viridiplantae > Streptophyta > Magnoliopsida > Malpighiales > Euphorbiaceae > Omphalea > Omphalea diandra. The sequence goes on along the minus strand of CATIWR010130810.1, from coordinate 17,654 downwards.
GGTGTATTAAGGAACTACAGCACTTATTTATCATCAAGGGCCAGTGGTTAGTTTAAAATAGTCATAATGATCTTCATTGTGTTAAATTATACCATTAGCTTTTTCATGTGCTTTTAATACCTTCCTCTGCATAAAATAATGATGTTGGATTCTTCTTAGATCTCAAATTGCAGCCAAGATAATAATATCTTCTCTTTTCTAACTTCATTATGTATCTAACACTACAGGATTTCTACTCAAGGTCATTTAAAAGAGTTGCATAGTCCAATGCCATCAAACTTATGTGCATCATTAGTCATCAGGAGACAGTGAGCAGGTACTATGATTTGAAATTGATAACTGTGAATTACAAATATCCTAATCTGACCTTTTTCTTCAATCGGGGAGACAATGATATCGCAATCATGTTTCTTAATGGCTCATAAAATGCTTTACATTGTTTAACTTTATAGGTTTCTATTTTTTAATACTGGAGATGACATTTTATATAGAAGTGGTTTCATACTTGTAAAGTTATGCCATAGATAGTTTTCAGTGATTTGTCAAAATTTTGCTGAAGCTTTGCCAATAACTATGCCTAACAATTTTCAAGACCCATTTAACAGTTTATTTTTTGCTAGAAATATAGCTGTGGCATTTTGATTTCTTGAATTTGAAATAGTGACATACTTTTCTGATTTATGATGCGTAAAGCTGCTAATTTTATTTTGAAAGGTGGATTTTATTCTCTCTCATGAGATTTTATTTTTTTTGAGCCACTTTCTATGGTTTGTGCTCCATCTATTCTATATATTACATTTTCATCTTGAAAAACTGGCATTTGTGTCTTTTGGATTGATGTATTAACCTATACATTTATGGACAGGTTCTGTTAGCCTGAAACAGGGAAGAGCAATGATATTTGTTGGGATTACTTTTCATGTAGTTTTTCCAAAACCATGTTTGCCAAGCCTTAAATTCTATAAGGTAGTTTGCAAAATGCAGTCCAACCGGTAACCACTGCCAAATGGAACTTTATTTTTGAAAAATAAGAATATGTCGTCTTACTTGGTATTTTCTCCCTTGTGTTAGGCAAGATGTTGTCCCTTTCAGTGAGATGGTTAGGGATCCCTGAAGTTCAAGTTTTATGACTACTCATCTCTTATGAGATTCTGCCACGTAACTTGTGGTTGTAGATGGAGATCAATGATTCTTTTCTTAAAATAGTTTGTGCAAACCTCCAGGGTCTTGTGTCATTTTAATTTTCTTCATTTTCAAGAGCACATACGGGAAAAATGTTTTTAAGGGTTCTTTTAAGATGTGAAATCTTGAAGTTTACAAGGAAGCGATTGTATAACTCTTTTCATCGTTTCCCCCATTTCTTGTATAATTACCAAATAGTTGAAGTGGTCGAAGAGCCTGCTTTGTATTAGAAAGGTTAGGATTGGAATCACAAACTGAATGATTCATGTAACTATAAGCTACCAAATGCATTATTTTCCTTGGATTGGTTATTCAATGCCCAGTACAACTACTTATGGGATGCATTTCCAAACAAACCATGCTGCCAAGGCCTAAAGTATCTGTTATATCATGATCCTGCATCCTCTGTTTGTTGAATAAAATGTTTGGTCCAAAAAAATGCCTAAAATGTGGTAACTGTTGAAGACTAAAAGGAGAAAAAAGAAAGAGAGAGAGAGAGAGATAGTGTCATTTTTGTCTATTCTTTTTTAGTCAAAAAATCTCAAGGGAAATAAATGGAATATCCTTCCTTGATTCCTGCAATTACTTAATCACTCTCCTTTATGATTAGTAGAAATCTTATGATAAACGGATGTCATTAGTATTTGATGGTAGAATATTTATCTCATTATGTAAGAGTTGAGGAGTTCAAATTTTAACGACTCTTGACTTTTAAATATTCTGGATTCACACCCCCCCCCCCCCCAGAAGAGGCAGAAGAAGAAGAAGACAAATCCCGCTGGTCTGCGTTGCAAGAATTTTAACATTTGACATGCATATGATTTAGGCTCAGCCTTTGGTGTGGCAAAGATTTATTCAATTCATTTTCGGCTGTTAATATAAATTACAGTCAATTTTATGTAGATATAATGCAATAAGTTGACATATTCAACCATTCAAAAATATACATTCCATGTTAGTTACAAGATTAAATAAGATGAAGATTATAAATGGCTTCAGCATTTTCGCCATATGATTGAAATCATGCAGTCAACCAAATTAGATTAAAATCTTACACCTTCTCTTGACTATTGGAAATGAAAGATGGTAAGATTTAAATCTTCTAGATCGTGTAATTAAGTTTAGTTGAAATAATTTTGATTTCCCATTAAACAAACAAAATGAATAATTTGATTTCCCATTAAACAAACAAAATGAATAATGTGATTTTCCATTGGTTCCTTGCGTGAAGATTGGAGAGCCTGCAAAAAGCATCTCCACTTCCTCAAGCACACTCAGAAGAGAACATAAAGCATATCAACTTCTTATATCTCCCTTTAGTGGTAGATGCACCAAACTCAACACAAATAAATCATCTTTAACAAAGTATTAGTATTAATTAACATAAAGCAGCAAAAGTTTCTGTTAAAAAAAAGGCAGTATAACTGTACAAGACAAAATGGGTTTGTTCCACAACTTTCACCCACAAACACTTGCCAAAAGCGATGGGTTTGTTCCACTAAATTTCACCCACAAACACTGACCAAAAGCACACTTTGAAAGTTCAAACACTAAAATTAAGGGTACCCTATAGTTCAAAAGATGAAGGAAACCCTAATAGTTTGGATCAAATATTTTGTCCTTAAATCATTTTCTTTGTTTTTTTTTAATTTTATATTTGACTATTATAATAGAGCACTATAAGCTAATGCTCAAAAGAAGGAGCGTTTGGCTGGAGGTCTTCCAACAGCTCTCATCAAATTGGCAATTTCAAGAACTCTAGCAACTTTTGTTCCTCTTTTAGCCTCAGCTGATGCCCTTCTCTCCTCTGCTTTTCTGTGTGCTTTTGCTATATCATTCTGCATCTTCTCAAGCGCTCTTGCTCTTTTCTCCTCCAGTTTCCTCTACACAAATCAAAGTTCAAATTCAAAATTTATTAACAAAAAAAAACATAGGCTCAAGAACTCCTGACCTTATGCTCCAACATGCAATCAAAACTAAGAGTTCAAGGGCAACATTAAAATCCTAAAGTTGACTGACAAAACATCCAAATAGTGAAAGAACATGCTTTAACTACAAGCTGACAATTCCTCACCATTTGAGCATATATAGTAAAGGTAAATCTCATATTCATATATGCTTTATCGATCCCCTTAGTTTTGAAGCTTCACAAAAAAATGTCCGGTCAAAAGTAAGTTAGTTATTATGCTTTTCTGACAGTAATAATTACAAAATTAGAAAAAACTTTACCAAGAAACCTTGTTCCACTAATAGATAAAATCCAAAAACTATACCTACTACTCAATCATTTACCCATCAACTAGTGGTCCATATTGATTTTGGCAAATCCAGATTTTAGTGAAGACTCATGAAGATCTTGACTCAACAACATCATCAAAACACTCTGTGTTAGCCAATATGGTTGAAACAAAATCATAAAAGAAATTATGGTTTGGAATCGACAAGGTCTTGGTATCATCATGATAAGTTTTTTCTGCATGAGGAGAATTAAACATATTAACTTCAGATTATCAATCCAAAAACTAATTAACAAGAGAAATTACTAAATTAATGCATTATCGACCACCATGCACAAAAATTTTAAAAAAAAAAACAAAAAGAAAAGTCACTAATGATCACTTTCTCATACGTAAAAACATACCTCAACTTTCTTCATCCAAGACGAAGCTTTTTGCGCTTGCTCACTCTCCCACCCAACAATAATAGCATCCTCTCTCTTGAACCTATTATTAATCTTAGCAATCTTGGCGTTTTGCCATGCAGAAATCTTGGTCTCCACCTCCTCTTTCTTTACCCTCTGTAATGAAACCTCACTACCACCCACCAACTGATTAGACCCAGCAACCCTTCTTGAGCTGGAGCTTGGGTCTGGGTCCGGGTCCGGGCCCCGGCCCAACGGGTTGTGATCAGGTACGATAGCTAAAGGGTTAGTCTCTTCAAGCACATCATGATCATCCTCTCCAATCCTAGCTAACAAGCTGTTCCCATGAATATTATGGTCATTGGTATCAGAGCTAGTCGTGTTGTTGATGCTGTTGTTAGTATTAGTGCCTCCTATAGCAGAACCAGCAAGGACTAAAGCATTGAACTCTCTGCTCATAGTGGTGAAATTCTCACTTGAAGCAGCTTCACTGCTGGTGGATATGGAGTGTGACTGATGATGATGGTTGCTACCTGTTTCCCAATGGCCTCGAGGAACAGGCGGCAGGTCCGGTGGGGTTAGCGCGTGGATGTCCCGGATATGTTCATCTTGATCATGATCGTGGTGGTGGTGGTGGTCGGTTTCTTCGTGACTGGTGGTGGGTCTTTGAGCACTTAACATAATACGGCAAAAGGGTTTCAGTGAGTTTTTAGGTTGAGTGGTAGAGGTGGACAAGATAGTGATGAAGAAGTTGGAAAGTGGGATAACCAGTGAGATTGTTATTGGGGCTTGAGGATTGAGACATAAAATTTAGAATTGATGTTTAGGTTGTTAGTAATATAATGGCATGGGAGAGGAAAATTCCTGGGAAGCTTTACCTCCAAAAAGGAGGGTGGATAAATAATGTTTCTCCCGTGATTAAAATAATATTTGGTTATTTTTGTTAATAAATTTTTAATATATTAAATTTATTTTTATATTATTTTTTAATCATATTAAATTTTATATTCTTTAACTCTTGTAATTATATAATAATTTTGAAGCGATTAAAGATTGCCATTATCATCACGTCCAAGGCTTGTAGTCTCTGATAGCTTTGATGGGAGGGACTCGGATTCAAGTCACTCTCACGCAGTTGAAACATTACATTAAACTCTAACTCTCGAATTTTAATTTTCAATTTTAACGCTCTTTAATCACTAATTATTCGTCGTCCAGTTAACACACTAATCATTATATTTAATTAAAAAATATGACATTATTATTCTATCATATTTAGTATTCTATATATTTATTATGAGATTATAGAAAGTAAATAATATGAATATAAAAATTGACAATAAATAAAATGCAAAAATATTATAAAACTGATAAAAAGACAAACATGATGTTAGCCTCGACACTAATGGTTAATTGCAAAAGTGACATTATGTGACAGCATTGTAAATTAAATGAGCCTATTGGACGAGAGATTATTTTTTTAATTACTTCTTTTGGATTTTTAGAACCACTTTTCAAAGTGGTCAGTCCCTAGGGTTTTCACATTTCGTTTGTTTTCCGATTCCACCTGTACTTTGTCTATGTTAATGGCTATTATACGTATAATTAGGGAGAATGTATAAATTAACCGTTAATATTTGATCCGTAGAATAAATATGTCCTCTTAAACTAATTTTAAAATAATTAATTTATAAAATTAGTTATTTTGATTATTTAAGCCTTTATTTAAATAAAAGTTAAACGAAGTTTAACTCATTGATATAAAATATGAAATATGCAACAAAAAATAATACATTGAGAAATAATTTATTCAGGAATAAACTTTTACACAAAAGAACATGAGTTTAAAAGAAAGACATATAGATAAATTAAGTAACAAAAGTAATGATTTCAAAAATCAATATTCTGATTTATGATCAACTGTTCAAAAGTTTTATCTAAACTCCTACACATGGATACCTTGAAATGTATAAAAATTTCAACAATAAAAAATATGCTTCTCAAAATATGACATGCAAAAGGCTTTAAAAAGTTTCGTCTAAGGTCCTACAAATGTATAAATGTTTCAAAATTAATACCCTAAAGTGTAAGCCCTTTCACCATACGAGAAGGGAAAAAAAATGAAAGAATTATGACAGAAAAAAAATGGGGTTAGCACTAACCATCAAAATCCTTCTCTAGGCAAATCATGATCTTGTTTCAGTCTTATTATGCGGCACATGCAATATGGGTATGAAAAAGAATATATTGAATCATTTGGTCTTTTGAGTTCAAAACCTTTCAAATCACTATGAGATCGTATAATATTTTGAACTCATTGAAAGTATGATATTAAATTGTTTGGTTTTTTAAGCTCATCTTATCGTCCTAATCAATTTCAACGAAAACACAAGTGGATTAATCTACTTGTCATCAACTGCAAGGCACAAGTGTAAATTTTCAATTTGGACAGTTGATCGATCAATTCGTGTCGACGCAGCTTCCCTCAATAGAATCAAGAGTTTAAGTCTTACACTTTTGAAAACAAACCCAACTTTCCTCAATATTGTCGACTTTTTTAGTTCTTAACCTCCTGACCCACTCAAAATTGGCATCGTTCCCATCTTCCTCCTCCGTTCTTCAAACTCGCGCCACACTAGATAAGCTTTTAAAGCCTTGAAATTTGATGTTTGGTAGTTGAGAAAGTGCGAGAAATTAAGAGAAAGAAAGAATTAGAGAAATTTGATTTTCACTAAAAAAATCCTAAATTGATTCTAAAGTCAGTATTATTGAGTGGTAATAGTAACAAATTTAATCCAAGAAAAAGAGAATAGGTAGAAAAGATGAAAGAATGAGGGAAAAAGAGAATTCTTAGGATTGTCACCCCTCTGATACCAAATTGTTATGATTAATAGTGACAAGAGAGAAGAATTCAAACATTATCGTCCAATAGAGCTCAAAATTGAACTCTAATAGATGAATCAATGGAGAAATTAAGGAAAAGAAGACAGAGAATAGAAAAGAGTAGCAACAAAATAGTAGAAGAAAAGGAAGAGAAATTAGGAGAAAGAAAGAAAAAAATTAGGGAGAGATAATAGAATTTAGAGAGAAAAAACATTTGTCCTTGTTCTGAAGATTAAACAGGAGAAGAATCGGTCTTCTCTCCATTTGAAGTAGGGGTTTAAATAATAAAAAAAACTAATTTTATAAGTTAATTATTCTAAAATTAATTTAAGAGGCATATTTATTCCACGGGTCAAGCATTAAGAGTGAATTTGTACCTTATCTATTTAAATTAAATATTAATTGATTATATGTTAATAGGATACATGGAAAATGTGATATTAGACATTTTGAATAATGAATAATGATAAAAACTATAACTATTTTTACTCAAAAGTTTCAAGTCAAGATTGTATTAAATAAAATAAAAAAACTGATATACTTTACAATATAACTCATAAAAAATATCATTTTAATGAAATCAATTTGAAAATTTTTAGTAGTAAAGATCTAAGACAAAAATGAATTTCATAATTAAAAGCTTTGTTACTATAATTTTTATCAAAGACTAAGAGAGAAATTTATAATAAATATAATTATTAATGGATAATAATTTGAAGCAAAAACCCTTGACTTTACTATCAGTAATTTAGACAAATTCACTTGAGCAAAAAAAAAAAAAAAAAGTGACTACCATGAATTTCGTTTTAATTTTTCTTCAACTTTCAACGAGCCCTTTAATTGATTTTGATCGATCTTTTATATTTCAATTTCACTACTGATTCATATCATCAACAAATGATGCAAAGAAGTTCTTTTTTTCACCTCACTTTGTACCATTCTTCCATTTCTAAATCCTTCGTCGAATTATACAACCTTGAAAGATAATATAGGAATGCAAACCAAAAATCTCGCATCCTTATTAATGGATTCTTTAGGGACCAACATGCTAAATTTAAATTGTTTTGGTCAAAGGTTTAAATAAGCAAAGCTATGAGGACTAGCATGCAAAATAAACTTTTTCCCCCCTGTGGTAAGAAGTGTCGGCCAAGAAGATAATCGCGGTGACCCCACACAAGATTGGGTAGTGGCGGGGAACCAGTCACATAGTCCACACGCGTCTCAGGGCATCAATCAGAAGTTCTGTACATATGTGCACGTGGCACAATGTAAACCGATAAGGCCGCAAGCACTAGAATATACGTATGTTCTTTCCATGCAAACTTGACCTTATACCACAAGATTGATGCCACGTGTATGGCGTCACTCTTGGATTTTTTTTCTCTTGTCCCTAGCCTCCTTTAGACGCCCACATCTCACATGATAAATTAGTTTTATCTTTTATGTAGGGCAATTAGTCAAGCATTATCTTGCTGCGTAGCAATTTGTGATTGAACATATATGTGGTAATATTCATGTTTTAATTTCTGTCTTAATAAATTAAAATAATTAGTCACTAATTTATATATTGTGTGAATTCTAATATAACAATTTATAAAATTAATTATTAATTCATACACTATGCAATGATACTAAATTTATTATTTATTTTTATTAAATTGTTAATTATTTAATGGAATAACTATAAATTAATACATAAATAATAATTACAATTTGTTATAACCTGATAATATAGTATTATTTCATAAAAATTATTATCGAATTAGACTTTTAAATAAGATAATTATTTGGATATAAAATTGAAAATTTTATAGTTTCACTTTTTTATTGACCTTTTTTTAATTCTTTTAATTTTTCATTATATAGAAAATAAAAACATTTATTATTGTTAAACTATTAAACGTGACTAATGTAAAGAATTTCTTTCTATATTGTTAAAATTGTTATATTATTTTAATAAAAATAAATTTTTATATTGTTTAATTTTTATATATTTTTTAGATTAATTGAGGAAACTAAATATTTAATTATTAATTTATTTGTCACACAATAAAATAAAAATATATTATATTATCACTTATCAACAAATTATATTACCAATATAGATATTTAATAAATAGTAAATATTTGTCTAGACTTTAAATCTGAGACCAAAATTAATGATATAGTGATTAGATTAATTAAATTTGTTAATTATTAGTTGTTCAAGAATTAAAGTCTAAGTCACAAAATTTTTTATAAATAAGTAAAAACGTCTTAAAAAAATACAAATTTAATCATGAAAAATCTTTAAAAAATAAATATCAAGTAACATAAAAGTGAAAATTCTTTCACAATAAAAGTGAAAAGTGAAGTGATGCGTTGTCCAATTAGATGTTATGGTAGAGCATTGTAGTAGTGGAGAATTAGAAGATTTCCTTCTTCAAATCCCAAATCTTTGCTTTGGCTAATCTTTGCTTTTTATGTTTACAAAAATTTTCTATTTAGGTTCTCAACAATTAATATAATTTCTTTTTGTTTTTTAAATTATTTTATTTTTCAACCTATTTAACTCTTTAAACTACTTAACTCCTTGAACTTTTATTTTTCATATGTAGTTAGTTTTTATCAAGTTGTATTTGCATATTTAAGTAGCCTATAGAAAGATTAAGGTCTTTTTGTCCTCTATATTATCTTTTAGTTAGAAATTGAAAAAGCATATTAGCTGATTGAGGTATTACACATTTCTGACAAATTCACGTAATTCGAATTCAATGCCTAGTGGAACATAAGCTTAGTAGTGCTTACAATATTCTTCAATGCCTCCAAAGACAAAGTTTTTAAGAAAAAGGTAGAGGTCTCAATATAACTACTACTCATAAACATTATGATGGACAATCTTTTGCAAAAGTTAAAGCATTAATCTTATAATGAGAACACTGACAATAAATCTGTTAAAACATGAAGACGTTGATGCAATCTTTCTTGGAGAATAAGGGTATTCATCCCACTTTTTTTTTTTTTTTTTTGGGCTGCTCAATTTCTAAAACTCTAGAGTTGAAGATATTGAAGCTGTAACTGGGCATCTTAGAGAACTTGGCGGGTCAACCCTTAGGAGTTCATCAAAGATATGTTGATCAAGGATGCATTCAAACTTTAGAGTGCACCAAACCACCTAAGAGAAAGGAGGAACTCAACATTCTTCTAACGGCTCCATCACTAAATGATCGTCTTAGTGACAATTTGTAAATCTTCTACAAATCCTCTGTAGAACCAATCTACTTACGCACCCAACTGCATATAAAGGCAAAAGTGCCTTAGGGCCTCAAGCACCATCAAGCTATGAGAGTGGTTCCTCAAGGCAGTCAAGTTCCTTTACCGCCTTTGTAAATTCATGCTCATGTAGCTAATTTTATTAAAAAAGAAACGTCTGTTATTGGAGTAAATTAAATATAATCTAATCTAATTAATAACATTAATTTAAATTACAAGAAAATGACAATAAACTGATGGGGATTTGAATTTGTGCCATCTCATAATTTTAGCTCGATGGAAATTTTCATGCAAGGCAAGAATTTTCTATTGGAGGGGTAAAATTGCAGCCTGGTATCCTTAATCACGATTAACAAAAAAAGGCAGAAAACTATTCGTCTGATAGTAACGCTTGATTACTATATGATAACATTATAAGGAAGACATCTACTAAATAATTGTGTTTCATATATGGGGTTTTAATAATTAATCTAATAGTTGCATCTTTTCATTATTTTATGTTCCTTTTAGATTGAAGTGTGTGTTGCTTACCCAGTGAGAAATCCACGACTGGGCTATTCTCAATTTTGGAGCTATCTCCAATAATGTAATTGGAGTGTAGAATGCAACAGTGGAATGTTAATGTGCCTAATATTAAAAGGAAAAGTTTGGTACAGGTGTTGATGAATATATTGAGCACTTAGGTGTATGAGAGTGACCTATTGATATAAATGATAATGACTAGTTTAGAGTTTTATGATAAAATAAAAGTTAACGTTGATGCTCACATCTCAAGAGTTTTTTTTGGCCAATACAATCCAAAACCTTCACATAAAGGGCAAGCATGCCATCCAGTTTGAATAAGATTTATGGCCTACGGTGGATGGTAACATCATTCAATATCTTCGGTAACCTTATTAAGAATCTCCACCATACATATATGAAGCAGAATATATCACATCTTGTTCTTCTTCCTCTTCTTCTTATTACTACTGATAAATATGACATCTTATTATTACTTCGATGCACTAAATGTGTGTATCCATTAGAGTGATATATGGGTGAGTTTAGTTTGAGCTATTTTTGGATTATATTAGTTTAGATGGGTAAAGGTAGAATCATTGTAAATTATGGACGGATCAAATTAAATTATCAAATCAACATATAGAAAATAATTCAAATTATTTTTTTGATTATTTTTCAAATTTAGAGTCTTGTAAAGTCACTTATTATTTTAATTTTTGAATAAATTATAAATATTTTTAATAATTTAGTCGAGTCAATTCAAATCAAGTTAGAATTAAGTCACTTCAAATAGACCGTAAATCATATTAAATTTGATTAAAAAATTTTCAATAATTTTAGAGTTCAATTATTTCAAATTATTTTTCCAGTTGAATATCATTTTTTTGAACGAGAATTTTACAAAGTTACCATGCCATTGACCTATCATAGCAAATTAATAACATATTAAATTTAATTGGAAAAGTATTGTATTGATAAGTTTATTAATGACATATTTTTATGACAAACTTAACTTAATTTTTATAACTAAGTTCATTACAAAATTGCAAATTATTTATTTTATTACCTAGATATAACGAAATAAAGTTATTCATTTAGTGCTACAAATGAAAATACGTTTTCGTTGTAAATGTTATTTTTTGTTGGAAAATGGCCTAGGCTGTACGTTATGTTTTGGACATGTAGTTATTTCAAGATAATAATAATAATAATTATTATTATTTTGAAGTTGACCATTAAAATTTTGATTGCAAAAGCAGATGGATGGAACAACTTGTATTTTACCGGAAGGTTTCCTTGCTCAAATGGCAACGACTTGTATTATTAAAATTCCCTTTGATGTTGATTTGTATAATTCAGTGTTTTTGAGACTAACCGGTCAGCTGGTCTAGGTGCATGAACTAGTTTAATTTAATTAATTTAATAGTAAATAAAATTTAAAATATTATTAATATAATTTAAAATATTAAAGATAAAAAAATATATTTATAATAATTAAAAAATATATTTATAATAATTAGAAATAAAAAAATAATTTTAAAAAATAATTTAAAATTAATCAAACTGACCACTGATTGAATTTTGATTTAATTAGTTTGATCCATCAAATTTGATCCAATTTTTAAAATACTGATATAATTTTTTAGATAAAAATAGTACAATTTTTGGGGAAAAAAAAAGTCCACAAAACCAATATAATCCATTAAACCATCAATTTATATTCATTAAATTTGTATCAGTAAAACTTCAAATAAAATTTCAAGAAAAATTCTCATCTAAGTGTAACACTTTCAAATACTGTAATATGTTCCAATTAATAAAACGATTTCAAACAAAATGTTTTTCACAGCATCAAATTCACATCTCATAACTATTTAATGACATATCCCCAAATCAGTTTAGGATACCTTATCAATGTTTTAAAAATTAGATCAAATTGATTAAATTAAAAATCAAATAAGTGATAATTCGATTCTATTCAGTTTCATTTTCAAGATTATTTTTTATTTTAAATTATTATAAACATGTTTCTATATTTATAATATTTTTTATTTGTTAAAATTATTTTAATAATATTTTTAAATTTTATTTATTATTAAACTAATTGAACTAAATTGACTAGATTAATCAAACCGATTAAATTGAAAATCAATTAATTGATCAGTCTAATTTTAAAAATACTGTATTCCATATCGCCTAATTAATGCAATTTCACCTTCGATTACAAAGGCCAAACCTACATTAAAAAAAAAGCATGCGAGCTAACTACTTGGCAAGTGGTGACAAAAGGGGAATAGAACAATATAAGACATGCATGATAAAAACTTTTTGCGGGAATATACTCTCAAATATTTCTGTTAAGGCATATACATAGCATTTAAAATTGTTTCTTGAAAACTAATGACTTTGTTTTTTGTTTTAATTTTACATATTAATTTGATAGGCATTTAACTTAATTAATTTTCCATTTGGAAAGTAATCTTAAAGTTTTTCATCATTGAAAAACTCAAATGCATACCATCATGGATTTAAATCATGGCTGTTGTCATGATAGGGTTCTGATTGTGCGCAACGGTAATGAGACTATTGCAATAACATAGCGGTAATTACATAATTTTTATATGAAAAATTATAAAATATTACAAATTAAGAAATATTTCACAATTTATTAAACTATGACTTATAACTAACCAATAAGTATAAATTTTACTTTTAAATTTTTTAATTTTCTTAATTAATTTATAAAGAATTTTTAAAAGGTCAATTAGCTGGATTTTATTTTATAAAAATAAAGAAAAAGTGAAAATAAGAAGAAATTTTATTTTTTAAGAAAAAGAATTTATTCCATTATATAACGACTTTTATGATTACATGATCGATTTGAATTATAGCAATTTTTCAGTCATTAAATAACAATTATAAAAAAAACAAAAATATTATTACATAATGGCAATTATATTAGGTAACAGCGGCTATTCAATTTCATGTATACCGTACACATGGCAGCATTCAATTGGATGCCCATTTGTCGTTATGATGGAAATAAGAGAGTCCATGACCTTCATTTCATAATAGCACATCAACCAACACAGGATCATCAACTAATATGCTCAACATCATAATAATTCTAACTTAAAGATTAGGGGTGTAATCGAGTTGAGTCAAGCTGAACCCTGTCGAGTTCGAGCTAAACTTGAAAATTCAAAACTCGAACTCAATCGGATTTTAATTTTTAAATTTGAGCTTGAACTTGATCAAGTATTCGAATACTCGAGCTCGACTCAATTAGATCAGTTTGTTTATATAAATTTTTATTGCGAATTTTATAAATTGAAATTTATGCTCAAATAAATTTGATTAAGTTCGAATATGTTCAATTAAGCATTAATCGATTAAGCTTAATTAATAATATTATAAATATGTCTAAGCTATATTAGACTCACAAGTCTCTCGAGCTGAATATTTTGAAGCTCAAATTCGGCTTGTTCGATTACTCAAATTTGATTCGATTAATCTCAAGTAGATTTCGAATATTTATCGAGTCAATCTCGAGTAGTTTGCGAACTGTTTTGTTTTATTTACACTCTTTCTTAAAGATAATCCCTCTTAAGTCCTTTGCATAAAAGATATTTCAATCTTACAAGCAACAATTAAAGTCAAGCATCTCTTTAACTCAATGTAGCATATACAAATATTAGATTCTAGACTCACAATCATCCACACTACACGCTAAAGGCCAATCAATCAAATTCATTAATTAAAATGCAATTACATAACAAATGACATCTATTTTCATTGTCAGAATTACTAAATTTGGAGTTTTGTAGGCCTCCAGTGTCATTGCCAGTACTTTCCCTGATAATTTATTTTCAAGTGCTTTTGGAACTAAGATGGCCAAAGCATCTGAAAAGTGACTTTCAGCCAAAGATATCCTAAATATTTTATAGGAACCAAACAGAACAATAGTAAAAATTTAACATAATTAATCCAAATTTTCTGGCTTTAAGAATCTTTCTTAAAAAAAAATAGAAAATAGGACATACCACATATAGGGGCCTCATTTCCTTTGACAAAACCTTTAGTGCCATCAATTGGGTCTATTACCTGCACTGAATTAATGCAAATACAAAAGCTCATCAGTCAAGCTCTTAGGTGACTCCCTCCACAAAACAAAGGATATGCTCACTTACTTCCATCAGAGAGCACAATTATTGCGTGTTTTCTAATGAAGAAGTTAAATAGCACTTGAAGAAAAATCAACATTATCTCCAAATCATATTTTATTTAAGAGCTTTACTCATCATTATGTGGCAGGTTTTGTTCCATAAACAGTAGGATTTTTCCTTCCTCTGTCAATTGCTTCTAAGACATCAGAATTGCTTCAATGGTTTGTCATTGAAGCTTGCTTTATCAATAACCACACTCACTTACCAGAGAATACACTAAAATTATGAGAGCGTAAAGAATTTCTCTTCAGCCACCAAGGGAATCGAAAGAGAAAGAAAAATATTGATGAATGCAAAAAGCTCATACCCAATCACAAAATCATTTTTCTTCTAATTCAAAAATATTTGAATGATGAATGTTTGCTAATCCAATAATGGATGGATAATTTCACAAATTGTCAATGGCAATATATAGATTACAGCTGTTTAGATTACCGCATTAATTTTATTTTCATGACTGTCTATTCAGATCTCAGGTAAAATATTCACTATAGGGGTCTGCCTGATTACCTGGAAAAATTATGGATAAAAATATTTTTTTCCCGTTGATGATTTCCAACAGACAGGCCATAGAAAAAGGGAAGAGGACAATAACAGTTTGCGTCAGATTTAATACAGAAATTACCAATGGATTATGGGGACTGGAGCACCAAAAAGTCGCGCTAATCCAAACACCCTCGTTGCTGGTGCGAAAGCATC
This sequence comes from Omphalea diandra, assembly GCA_949677035.1. NCBI lineage: Eukaryota > Viridiplantae > Streptophyta > Magnoliopsida > Malpighiales > Euphorbiaceae > Omphalea > Omphalea diandra. Next base: position 2,267 of record CATIWR010130810.1, on the reverse strand, counting down.
TCAGCTTCACCGAAGCAAAGCCGCCAGTCTGAGACCCCTCCCTTCTATCTCGCTTGGCCACTCATTCTCGCCGCCGAAAAGAGGTTGCTGCTGCCCCATTTCTTTTATAAAAATAATAAGGAAATGCATAATTAATTTTAATATTTCGTCAAATCTGTAGAGAAAATAAATTGTGTTTTTTTTAATAATATCTGTATAGAAATTAATAGTTCTATTTTTTGTTTGAATTAAAGAAATTAGTTGTGAAAATAAAAATTATTACTGATATTATGGAAATTATTATTTGTAAAACTAAAAATTATAAGAAAAATTACTAGTGAAATAAAAAAATTAATATCTGTGTTTTTTTGTTTTAATTTTGAAATTTTTCTGTTTTGATTTTGTAATTTCTACCATTTTAAATTTAGAGCGCGGTTTGGTATCACTTTTGGTTTTTTGTTTTCCATTTTTAGAAAACTAAAAACTGTTTTCTGTTTATCATTTTCTATTCGGGGTTAGTTTAATTTTTTTAAATTTATACGGTAAGTTTTATGTTTTTTATTAGAAGATTAATTTGGTGACTAAAATTAAATTAGTAGATTAAATACATTAATTAAATAGTATATTATTATTGTAGGTAATCTACTAATTTAATTTCAGTCATCAAAGCAATTTTCTAATAAAAAAACAAAACCTACCATATAAATTAAAAATATTATTTTAGGTTAATGTTTTAAATTAATTGTTAGGTCAATTAATTAATATAGATTGTTTTGAATAATTTGATTATTTTAGCTTAATAAATTAGTTAAGTTAGGTTACTTAACATGTACTATTTGAAATTTATTAATAATTAATTAGTGTTTTCTCCATCCACAACAGAATATAAATGTATTCTACTAACTAGAATATAAATGTTAATATACTTGTCAATAGAATACATGTAAAGTCCACCGTCAATTCACAAAATCTTAAATAATTAATAATAACATCTAAATATTATATAATTATTTGTTTTTTGTATTTAAAATGATGAAAGAATATAATATATTGTGGCTCTGAATGAACATTTTTATTATGTATTGATATTTGCAAGGGTGGATGCAGGATTTGAAATAAGTGGAGGTAATGATAAAACTAATATATAAAATATGGGAAATAGACAATAAAAATTAGATCATTGTTTTTTATTACAGTAACACTTTGAGATACCATATTTTGAAAATTTTGAAAAATATCTTCAATATCAATGAAATTCATTACATCTTTCTCCATGCAACTAAATAATCATTTATACAATTCATCTCTATGCGAGTTGCATAATTAATTCGTGTCAAATTACATTAAAGAGAAAGGGGATAATTACATCTGAATCCTCTCACATTTATCATATTATGTTATGTCTAATATTAAAAAATGAGAATGATTTAGTTAAATATGATAAATATCAAGAATTCAACGTAATTAACCTAATAAAATACAAAACTTATTTTTTACTAGATTTTTTTGCCTAAAGAAAAAATAGTTTTTTTTTTAACATTGAAATGACTTTTTAGTATAACAGAACAAACATGTGGATAACTTAATATAGCATTAAAAAATGAAAAATGATTTAATTAAATATGATAAATGTAAAAGTAATTAATCCTAGAGAAAACTCTTTCAACATTTGTTGTTATGATAGGTAAGGTCAAAGTTAATCTCACAAGCAAATATATTCATGAATGGAGACGATACTTCTTCAATTGAACTTGTTTTTAAGAGAGCTTACCATTACCCATAATATTGAATAATTGATCATTGAGCGTACATCCTTAATATAACAGTCAACTTGAAAAATAAGTTAAGGACTGCATAATACTATACAACACCAAATAAAATCCTATATATTTGGACCAAATTCTGAAGTTCTTGTATGTTTAAACTTGAATTTCAGTTTGTGCTTGTCTGTTGGCCCTACGCACCAAAAAAGGGGGTTGAATTGGTATATAAAAATTAAATCAATAAGATAAAAAAGAGAATGAGTAGAATGAAGACACAAGATTTATAGTGGTTCGAGTATAATCAACCCTACATCCACTCCCCAATTCTCAACAATTAGGTGTTCCACTATCTTCCAATGGTGTTTTCAAACTCACACCAAACTTTTACACTTGTGTTTTGAAGGCTCACACAACAACCTTTACACTTGTGTTTTTGAGACTCACATAACAATCTTTATACTTATGTTTTAAAGGCTCACGCAACAACCTCTCTTAGTGTTTTTACATGCTCACACTACAACCTTT
>CATIWR010130796.1:0-46377 GCA_949677035.1 Omphalea diandra | reverse complement strand
CCCTCTCTCACTCTATTTTATAAAGCTTTTACTTGGATTTTATTTTACTCTCACTCTTCCTCATTGGTGAAAGAAAATTGCTGCATATTGATATTTTAAGAATTAGACTAAAACAATAAAATTGCGAATTGACCGGTAGTTAAACTTGGTTCAATATTAAAATTGGTTAATAAAAATCAATCAAAAGAGAAAACTGCCTAAAACCAAAAATTAGATCAAAACGATTTAACTTAAAATTATATCATTTTGCAAAAAAATTAAAATTTTTAAAATTATATTATTTTAGGAATGTCAATTATTTAGTTTGAACTGAGAAATTGAACCGAATTGATTGGTTTAGTTTAATTCTATTAAATTTAAAATTTGATTTAGTTCAATTTTTTAAAATTTTTTACTAATTCAGTTCAGTTCAACTTTAAAAATCAAAATTGAATTCACCGAATTTTTTTATAAAAATTTTTAAATAATGATATAATATATTTTTTACTTAAAATTAAATTAAATATATTCTATATATACATATATAATTAATATACTATAATTTTCATTTGTATAAATAATCAAAATAAATTTGACAAAAAAATAATAAATAATCAAAATAATACAATTTATATTAAAAAAATTTAAAATATAGTTTTTAAAAATTAGTTCAAATTGAATTAAATCAAATTCAATTCAATTTATGAAAAATTTTAATTTGATTCGATTTATAAATTTAAAATTTAGTTAATTCAATTTTATTAAAAATCAAACCAAAACCAATCGATGGACATTTCTGCATTATTTTACTTAAAATTTAAATATTAAAAATATTGTTTTTTAGAGTAATATTAAAAGTATTTTTCATTACTATATTATATTACACTTTTTATTTTTAAATATTATTCAAGTGTATATTTTAAAAATTAATCTATTTAATCGAACTAATCAAACGGACTAAACTAGATACGTCACCAGTTCAATTCCAAACCAAATACATCACCGCTACTACAAATCTCAAGGAGAGTTACGAGTCATTTCACGTTCATTTTTTCATCCAAGTTTTATTAATTCAGTTGGGCACTTCATGCACGCGCAATTTGCTAATTGGATAGCTACTCACGATGCGCAGCGATGTCCTTAGCCAAATCATCTACACTGAATTGAAAGACAATGTGCATTCAACCCCCTGTTGAGATATCAGCTCTATGTGTTGAAGGAAAGGCATAAATGATATGCGAAAACTATCGCGGGGATGATGATGGTTATGGTATGTTTAACACGATAATAAATTAAATGAATCCAATAATCACGTTATTATAAATATCTGATGATGGCTCGAATAAAAATTCTTGACTTTATTATTACCAGGTGAAAATTCATATATCATCAATGCCAAATGGACCTCTCTATGATTGAGAGTGACAGAGCTGAATAATTAACAATCATCATTTGAGCTAACAAAACATAAGGAGCTATAATAACTACAGCAGTGAATATGATAAGGCTGTCATCCATTGTCTTTTTCGTGTTTGATTGATTTTATATAATAGAACATGATGTTCACTTAATTTTCTGGCTTCAATTTCCGGAACACTAATCAGCATCAAAGAGAGTTGCCCGTTCATCGTTCCAATTTGGATAGGATCTGTCATCTACCAGACAATGTCCTTGAGACTGTACTAATGTTTTTGCCAATACGAGATGCTGTGAAAACCAGTGTCCTATGGAGGCACAAATGGGCATATGTTCCTCAACCTGTGTTTGACGATACTTTTCTCCGTCATCCACCTAATCAACAACAATCTGAGGGTAATAAACTTCTGACGTTGATCATATATGAAGTGTCATTACTTCATTCTGGACCGTTCAGCCTCAATTTTCGCGGATTGAAAAGTTGTCCTGAGATTTCTGGATTGATTCTTTTCCTATCTAGGAAAGGTATCCAAGATTTCAGACTTTGCATGTCCAATGGGGAATGCTATAAATTGCCTTCCTACTTCTGTTCATGTTTGCATCTAAGATGTCTGACTCTACAAACATGTGTATTCCAACCTCCCCTGGGATTTAAAGGATTTAGTCTGCTCATTAGTCCCAAGTTTAAGAGAAGTTCCGTTTAGTGCTCCAGAATTTAAAGATTTTATTTCCAGTTGCCCACTACTTGAACAACTAGTGTTGGATAGCTGCCCACATGTTTCTTGCCTATAGATCAGTGCTACTAATCTCAAATACCTGTATTATGCTGGCAATTATGGATCTTTGTGTTTGAAAAATGTGACTCATCTTGCAACCATATCAATTCATGAAAACTCGTATTTATATCCAACATCCAATAAGAGAGGGAACATACCTGATCTAATTGATGTTTTTAGCAGTGTGCCTGCTATACAACACCTTAGTGTGAATTGTTATTTTCTCAGGGTAATTAACTTATCATACTATTCCTGTTATATATTTGTGTTAATTATTTAATATGCAATAATACTTTAATCCTTTTATTTATTTTTGCTTCTTAATTCGTGCAAAGTTCTTGGCTATTGGTGATCTATCAAAGAGGCTTCCAACTACATTGATCCACCTCAATATCTTTTTAGTTGTTCAATCATGTTTTACTGCAGTGGATGAAGTTTCATCTGCTCTGGCCTTGCTCAGAGGCTCTCCTAACTTGCAAAAACTTCAGATTCAAGTAACTTATCTATATTTCAAGTGCTCTTGGTGTGCATTGTTATTGTTATTATCCTGTAATTTGAACTCAATACCTTACAGCTTCTGAAACAATTCTCATAGTTCCTTTTTTATTTCCTTCCAAATAAACTAAGCTTTGATTAGTTGATGCTTGTTTTTGTTTGGTAAACAAGTGTAAATTCAATATTTGGTGATTGATTCAATTGTTCAAAAAATTTAAACAACACAATGGTCATATATGGATCACTGTCCATATCTTTCTCAATAATGATAAATTATAGTAGTGATCCATATAAATAGACGATATATCAAGTAAAAAAAAAACAAATAAACTCTCTTTATGTTTTTATTACAACTTTCAATCTTGTTCAAAAACTTGAGACGAATAAATGTATTGCTGAGCTATTTGATTAACTTTTCCTTCATTAGTGGCACATTTTTTTCTTAAATGCTAAATAGTTTTTTTTTTTTTTATCAATTTAATTGCCTAAATAAAATTTTTTTACCCGCATTTTGTAAATTATCCCGGATTAGCTGAGTCACTAGCTTTGTTTACAGATTTATAAATTACCCTTTTTATTTTGGATCCCTCGCTCAAGCTCATTTTCAGAAGTTCAAGTTCAAGTTATGCACTCGGCCACCAATCCCACAATAACAGCTTGCCCCTTGCCCATGGCAGAAACATGCAAATTGTTTTCATGTAATTTTCAACTTACCTAAAGCTTAATTATGAGAAAAACTCATCTTTTTTGTGTTTTCCAATTCATCCATCTTTCTGATATAATTTGATTGCATTGGTACTTTCAATCTCTTATTCCTGTAGACGACCTCAGAACCACTAAACTCAAGGCTTTTATAAATATTATCAACATTGAAAAGAATCACATTTTTTTCCTATTAACCTTTATGTTCGCATTTGAGTTCGTACTGAATTTGTATGATTTGCCTCTAATATAATTATAGCAGTTATTGCCTTTTCATGCTTGATTGATTTTAGAAAACGAAATATTGTGTTCACTTAATTGCTCTTTCTGGCTTCAATTTGCAGAACACTAATCAGCATCAAAGAAAGATGCGCGCTCATCGTTCAAATTCGGATAGAATCAGTCATCAATCAGACAACGATCTTGAGACTATACTAATGTTTTTGCCAATAAGAGATGCAATAAAGCACTAGAGTCTTCTCCAAACAATGGAGGCACAAATGGCCATATGTTCCTCAACTTGTGTTTGATACTACTTCATTCACTGAGACAACAACAATTCAAGACTTGCGGACGACCATATATGAAGTGTCATTACTTCACTCTGGATGAATAGATAAATTCCGCCTCGAATTTCCTGAACTGGAAAGTTGTCCTGTGATTGATAGATTGGTTCTTTATTTGTTTAGGAAACGTATCCAAGATTTCAGACTTTGCATGCCAACAGTGGAACGCTCGAAATTGCCATCCCAATATTTTTCATGTTCGCAACATAGATTCCTGACTCTACGTTCATGTGCGTTCTGCATTCAGAGGATTTAGTATGCTCATTAGTCTCAAGTTTCAGAAAGTCTATTTTGGTGCTAGTTTTAAGATTTTATCTACAATTGCGTATTGCTCGAACGAATAGTTTTGTATAACTGCATAGAAGCTTCTTGTCTGGCTCTTACAATATTCTGTGTTTCAAAAAATGTGCCTCATCTTGCAACTAGGGATTGGAGCCAGATGGGGTTCACTGACCCCCCTGGATTTTGCAAAAAGTTCAGGACTTAATAGTTATTTTATAAAAATTCTTATAGTCTTTAATTTTTTTGGGTTTGTTTGAATCTTGCTACAAATTTCTTTTTTTAATATTACTATTTGGTCCCTTCATTTTTACCTAATTTACAATTCTATACTTTTGTTTTTTAAAAAAAATTACTAAAATTTCCTCAACATTCAACTTTGTTAAACTAACTGACTTTTATACTAAATTGTTCATTAAATGATAACAAAATATCATTTTTACTCAATCCAAACTCAAAATTTTTATATCACCACCCATCATCTCCACCATAGTAAAAATCATAGGCTTTCATCTTCATCCAAACTTAAATTTAATCATTTGTTTAAATTAAATTAATTAAATTGTTGATATCACATATTAATTAAAATAAAATTTCACTAAATTTTGGCATGTAAATTGAGGCTGTTGAAATCCATTGCTAGAAAATTATCGATATGATGAAAATTTGATTCAAGGCATCCATATGTAGCTCTTGACTTCAAGTGTCCAATTATATAGACATTTTTACTTCAATGTGTCTGAATTCTTCTAATTCAAGTTAGAAATTTTGGCTCTAACAAAGTTTGTTCAACAATGAAATGACATCATCTATGGTTGACAATCACATATCAAGATTTTTTAGGGCAAGAAACTCGTTGATTGTGTGAAATCAAAGAAATAATATAGAAATCGATGAAAAACGTGATGACAATCAAGTCACGATTTATCTATCCATCTCTCATATTTTCAGTAATTTTAGGTAAAATTAATACCAATAAAGAGGAGAGGACATCAAACTTGTTATTTTTTTAGAGTTTCATGACAAATAATAGCTAATTCGATAGTGATTGGAATAGTTTGTGCTATATATGATATCGAAGATGGAATGGGATGTATAGAATAAAGATGAGATGCTTTATGTTGCTTTGAAGAGTATCTTAGGAGTTTTATTTAATTTTAGGTTTTGACTCTATCTTTATTCAATATGTTTAATATATTCAAATGTTTTTGAGATTTTAATAGTTTCTGAAAAATAGAGGGAGCAAATCATAAATTAAATAATAATTTTTCACACTATGATTTGCAAAGTCCGCGAATTAGCGATTTCTAATAATGAACCGGTCCATAATTTCATTTGGGCGCCGACCTGACTTCCTCAGTTAAGGCCCAACCCAAAATTCCCAAGTTGTCGTCCGTTAACGCTCGCAGCAGGGCAGGGACGACGACGGTCATCTCCTATGGAAGAGACAAAACAACAAAACCAGATTAAAAATATATATATATAGAAATTGAAAGAAAGCAACCGCACTGAACTTAAAGCATTAATTTGTTAAAGACATCCTTTGCTCCCACTTCTATGATAATGATCTTTCATTTTTCTCTCCGTTTTGTGTTTGTGTTCTCCAATAACATCTAGGGTTCTTCCTTTTAGGTTTGGCTTATCTAATTCTGGGTTGTCTTGTATACCCTGGAGTAGGTTAAAATTCTGCTTGATTATTGGATAATGCTATATTTCTTTCATCTTTTCTTTTTTTTTTTTTCAGTGTTAGTAATCAGATGAACATGCTAATATTGAGAGATTGAATAAAATAACTGTTATCAGTAGCCAAAAAAAAAAAAAGGCTAATATTGATATAATCAAAAGGATTGAATAAAACTGAAAAAAACCACAAAATTTTTTTTTTTTGGGGGGGGGCGGGCGGTGTTTGCTATTATGCCTCTATTTAAATATAATCCTATTATTTTATGCATAAAGTAAGCTCAATAACAGAGTGAAAAGTTCTTTACACTTTGTTTGTTGTGATGCTAATATGTTGAACTCGCAATGTGTAATCTTGATTTGGAACATTCATATTTCCCATAAATGTTTCTGTTAATAGGCTGCTTCTTATAGAATTTGCTTGGTTCTTTTGTTTTAGCTAAAGTTTCACTAATTGTTCTTGTTGGCTTCAAATTGCAGAAGCATAACAGGTATCAAAGAAAATTGCCTGTTCGCCATTCCAATTTGGATAGAATCAGTCATCTACCTGACAAAGTTGTGGAGAACATACTGATGTTTTTGCCGATACGAGATGCAGTAAGAACCAGTATCTTGTCAAAAGAATGCAGACACAAATGGGCAGATGTTCCCCAGCTTGTCTTCGACTCTACTTTTCTCAGTGATTCACAGAAACAACGACCATCAGAGAGTAATAAACTTTTGATGATGACCATATATGAAGTGTTATTTCTTCACTGTGGACCAATACGCAAATTCACTCTCTGTTCCTGAATTGAAAAGCTGTCCCGAATTAGACCGATTGATTATTTTCCTGTCCAGGAAAGGTATCCAAGAGTTCGAACTTTCCATGTCAAGTGAAGAATGCTATAATCCATACTTCTTTTCATGTTTGCACCTGGATGTCCAACTCTTGGTCCATGTATATTCAAACCTCCACCTGCATTCAAAGGATTCAGTATGCTCATTAGTCTGAAGTTTCAGAATGTCCAGTTCACTCCTAACTTTAAAAGATTTATCTCCAATTGCCCATTGCTTGAACAACTAGTTTTGGATAGTTGCACAGAAGTTTCATGCCTGGAGATTAGTGCTCCTAACCTCAAATTGCTATATTATTCGGGCTCTCACAAATCTCTTTGTTTCAAAAATATGCCTCTTCTTGCAACTGTATCAATTTATGAGGCCACAGGTTGATATCCATCCGAGCAAGGGAAGGCATCTGATTGGGTTGAGGTTTTATGTAGTTTGCCTGCTATACAATACCTGAGTGTAGATTATTATTTTCTGAGGGTAATTCACTTTGCATCCTTCTGTCATATTATTTTTCTTTTGCTGGTTTGAGTGCTAACTGTTTTGAATCCTTAATTTTTTGGCTCTTTGTTTTAGTCATTGGCTGTTTGTAATGCATCAAAGAGGCATTCAACTCCTTTGAACCACCTCAAAAAAGTTTTTTATGTAGCTTTTGCTGCTGTGGAGGATGTATCATCCGTTGCAGGCTTGCTTAGTCGCGCTCCTGACCTGCAAAAACTTGTGATTCAGGTCATTTATAGAGATTACAAATATTTAGCATGTCTTTCATTTTTTTTTCCTTTTGGGTTGGGTGGTTACCTTTTGTGAGTGAAGGCTCAGGTTGTTCTTTTCATTTTTTGCAGGTGTTTCAAAGCGATGGTACTGACACATCTGCATATCTCAAATGCCTTGGTCTTTTGGAAGCTCAAGACTACTCAGAATTTTCACTGAACCAACTTCAGGAAAACTACAAGATTTTTGCGGCACTGAGCCTGAATTGAAATTTTTGTTCTTTCCATTAGCCAAATCATCTACACTTCGAGCAATGTGTATTCAGACTCCCGTTGACATATCTGATGAGGATCAGCTCAAAATGCTGGAGATTGTCCGATTTCAACGTGCATCGCTAAAGGCAGAAATCATATGAGAACCTTACCATGAGGAGGATGATGATGGCTGTTGTATGTTTGACACATGAAATGTTTTCTAGTTTTGTTTGCAAATGAGGCAAGAAACACTGGAGTTACATATATGTGTGTGCGTGTGCCGATGGCAATCTAACGTTTTCTTTTAGTGTTAGAATGGGAGATTGTTAATGATCATCTATCCAGCCCTTATACAAGTTCAAACTAAGGGCCTTGTTGTATAGTGATGAGGCCCCCTTATACAAGTTCAAACTAAGGGCCTTGTTGTATAGTGATGAGGCCATAGCTCCTCAAAGCTAAAAATTGCTTCTGAAATTGTCTACGACCACATTCACCCTAATTATTAAGAAACATTAAAAACTAACTTACTGAGCGGAAAAAATAAATACTGAAAAAAAAAAGTGCCTTGTGTTAACCAACTTGATTGTTAAAAATTAATTTTCTATTTGAAGTATATTCTGTTCATAGTTTTTTTTTTTTATTGTCTTTTAATGCATTAAAAAAAAAACTTATTTTACACATCTGAGAATCAAAGGATCAGCTAGAGAAAAAAAAAATGAAAAATGAAAACAGTAATATAATTAATTTTAGTAGATTTTTATTCTAATGTGCAAATCATGTAACTCATTTGATGATTTTATCACATAAGATGCAGTATGTATCTCTTTTTTCTGGATGAAAGATAATAATTTTTATCTATGAATACCAAGGACACCGATTTTTTTTTTTTTTTTTCTTCTTTTCATGCATGTAACTAAGATGTCTACCTGCATTTGAAGGATTTATTAGGCTTGTTGGTCTTGAGTTTCAGGACGTGAGGTTTGTTCCACTAAGCTTCAAAAATTCCATATCCAGTTGCCAATTACTGGACCGCCTGCTTGTTGCATATTATTACATTGAAATTTCTTGCCTGGAAATCAATGCTCCTAATTTCAAATTTGTGTCTTATGCTGGCTCTTACTAATCTATCAATTTAAGAAATATTCCTTATCTTGCAACCGTACCAATTCAAGAGACCACAGGTGCATATCAATCTCTGGATCAACTGCTGGAAGTACACTATTTAATGGGAAGTGGAGTTTGCTTTGTTATTTGATGCATCCATCATTTTTTGAATGTTTGCCCATGGTTAGATGGGGGTAGGAAATCGACTCTGAAACTTAAAGAACATCGAGGAGTTACACTATCATGAAGAAGACTGAGCCCAGGTGTGTGATGCATCACTTATTCAAGGAAGGAGAGTTTTGGGTGTTTGATTGGGATAAAACTTGGCGCACTAGCCTTTAATTTAAGACCAGAACAAAAACGACATGCGTTCCAATCTTCTCATTGTCGACTGTAAAAGGACACCCTCAGCTTGCAAGAAAAAACGACAAGATGTTTCGTACAAATTTTACTTCATCACCACCCGAAGAAATGGACACCGCAGTCTGTACTATGTATGACAGACAGAACGTAGAAAGAACACTACACCGAACGAGCAGAGGCGAGAGAGACCAAACCCATCTCTTTACCACTTCCTCTTTCCCTTTCCCTTTCCCTTTCTACGATCTGTACATCCACCTAGGTATAATTTCCTCTTCTTTCTTCTCTTTTCCTTTTCTCTTTTTTTTTTTTTCCTTAAATCATCTTATACCTCTTAGTTTTATTCATTTTACTATCATTGAATCAATTCCAACTTAAATCTTCAATCTTTATGTCAAAAATTTGATTTTTTTCTCTAAAGTTTGGTTCTTTATTGGATTCTGATGTGAGCTTTTCTGTTTGGTTGCCCAGAAAATTCTAGGAAAATCCAAGAAAGAAAACCTGGATTTTGCGCGGTTTGAGTGTAGGAGTAATACTGGTAATGGGTGATGCTGAGGGTCCTGATTTGATTAGTGATCTGCCTCAAAGTGTATAGAAAGCATTCTAACTCGATTGCCCATAAGAGATGTTGTTAGGACCAGCATTTTATCTAGCAAATGGAGGTATAGATGGGCTGCCCTTACTCACCTTGTCTTTGATGATAAATGTGTCGCAATGTATAGTGATAAAGGGATGATTGAAAACAATCTTATAAAATTTGTCACTAGAGCACTCTTTCTTCATCAGGGTCCCATTCATAAGTTCGAGCTTTCCACCTCCTATTTGCAGTGCTGCCCTGATATTGATCAGTGGATACTTTTTCTTTCGCGGAGTGATATTAAAGAATTGGTTCTTGAATTAGGTGAAGGAGAGTGGTTTAGGATGCCCTCATGTCTTTTTAACTGTAAGAAGTTAACTCATTTGGACTTAACCCGTTGCGAATTTGATCCACCTTCTGAATTTAAAGGATTCTCGTGTTTGAAAAGCCTTAATCTTTATCAAGTTTTGGTTGCTCCTGAGGCTATTGAGAGCCTTATTTCCGGTTGCTCTCTTCTTGAGTGTCTTTCGCTGTCATATTTTGATAGTTTAATTCTTAAAATCAATGCTCTGAATCTTAAGTGCTTGTATTTAGAGGGTGAATTTAAGAATATTTACCTTGAAAACACCCCACTTTTAGTTGACATGTCAGTTGCTACGTACATCACTGATGACATTGCTGAACACTTTGAGCAAAGTTCAAGTTGCAATTTTATTAAGTTTCTTGGTGGCGTACCTTGTCTTGAGAGGCTTATTGGCCATATATACTTCACAAAGGTGTGGTATTCTTTTTTCATATTTTGTTCATGAAGTTGATGTGGCCTCTGTTTGTTCCTAGTTACTAGCTGGTGAATATGAAGGACCTTAATTATATGTGGCAAAAGTACATTCTTGTGTATATCTTGTTTTAACTTGTTTTAGCTTAATTTCTGCTTTTTGATTTCAAGTACTTGAGCATAGGTGATTAGCCAGGAAGTCTTCCAATTACTTATAACCACCTAAAAATAATTGAATTATATCAAGTTAGCTTTGAAGATATGAAGGAGATTCTTGTAGTTCTTCGGTTGATCACAAACTCTCCTAATCTGAAGGAACTTCAAATTTCGGTTAGTTATCGCAGCCATATTGGTGTGTTATGCTGTCTTACACGAGATTGGTGCTAACCCTTTTTTAATCCTCGATTGTCATGTAGGGATCCACCAACACTTTGGCTTGCATGGAAGCACCTGATTTGGATTTTTGGATAAAAGACTGTCCCAAAGATTGTACTTTTGAAAAACTCAAAATTGTGAAGATGACAGATATGTCTGCTATGCCACATGAGATGGAATTTATCAAATTTTTGCTTGCAAATTCGCCCATGCTCGAGATGATGAGTATTTCACATTCCTGTTACGTTGTGGTCGGTAATGTGAATATGCTGATTGAGTTGTTAAGATTTAAGCGAGGTTCTGCTCAAGCAGAAATTCTATTCATCCAAGATTAAGCATTGTGTGTTTCATGTAAAGTTTCTTCTCTCCTGTTGTTTTCCTTCATTTTTATGGATCAACTGCATTTGTTTGTATCAGATAATTTTGAGACGAAAAGAACAATAATGATGCTTATAAGATTGATATTAGATCTTCAGCTGTACCTTGTCATAAATGTGTGCTGTCGTTGAAATTTGAATATCCAACACATGAGAAGAAATTTCTCATTTGTGTATTGTTCATTACTTTTTTTTTTTTTTCTATTCTTCTCTTATTTTCCTGCTTATTAGATGCCTATTGAAAAGTGTCTTACATCCAACTGTTTTCCTGCCAAGTTAGTGCAACATCACTGGCAGTCTGCAGTCTTAAAACCATGTTAAAAAGACGAATCTTCTTACCATGATACCCTGCATTATTATTCTTCATATTTGGATTAAAATTTGATATTCAAGAACTTCATTTTAATACTTTATAACCTTGTATCTATGTGAATTTCAGTGTACGATCACTTGATGATATAGAACCTTTGTGGTTAACACATTCAAATTTTTGGTCTCTATGACTATGAAATGCCAGGTTAGGTGGGCCGGGGCAAGACAACCTTGGAGAGAGAATTTCAGGATTACAAACATCACACTTCCCATGGTATGATGGTGATGAACATCATATCTCTTCAAATCGTGAGATGCAATGTAGTTCAGCAGAAGAAGCAAAATTTTTATTGAAGGATTATTATTTCAAGCAAACCCCAGCGGATACTCTCCCAAGAGATGAAAAAATCTTCACCCAACAGGAACAGAAATATATGTAGCACTCAACTATATGTCATTCTCAAATCCCGAATCTGTACAGTAAGAAACTTTGACACAAAAGTCTTGGAGCTCCAAGAAGTTTTGCTAATATACAAGAAGTTTGTTGTTCATACTGATGCTATCATAGGTTCTTTCCATTTCAATGTATGTAAGGTGTTTTTCCATGTTTTTGTTAATAGTCACCTGGGTCCGGACAGCTCCATGGCTTGTACAAGCAATGAGGAGTCATCAGTAAGATCAGAATAACGCTCTGAAGATGAGAATTCGTTGGCTCTTGATCCGGTTGCTTCAGATTTCTGAGATGCTTCCCATTTCTCTGCAAGTCCATCTCCTTCCAGCATCCGAACCACTTCTGACATTTTTGGTCTGTAGGTTGGAAAATATTGAGTACATAGAAGAGCTACCCGAACCATTTCTTCTAGCTCGATTCCATCGTAGTTGTTTTTCAGGTCCTTGTCAAGTAACAACTCTTGCTTCTTTTCCTGATGAATCTTCTTCACCTGCAATTTCCATTTTAATTCAGTTGTAACAAGAGTAATCCAATTCCCATTAAAAAAAATGCATAACATATAAAACACTCATCTTTAGCTTACCCAGTCAAGCATAGCTCCTTTTTGCTTTGATGACTTGCCAAATTCAAGAGCTCTCAAGCCAGATATTAATTCAAGCAAAAGCATTCCAAAACCAAAAACATCTGTTTTCTCAGAGGATTGACCTGTTGAGAGATATTCTGGGGCTATATGTCCTGCAGTACCCTTGACAGTTGTCGTAACATGCGAGTCGCTATGATCTAACAGCTTTGCCAACCCGAAATCCCCTACAATAGCTTCACAGTAGTCATCAAGCAAAATATTTGCAGCCTTAACATCCCTGTGTATTATCTTGGGGTCACATTGTTCATGCAAGTATAATAAACCTCTTGCAGCCCCTAAGGCAATCCTTTTCCTTGTTTCCCAGTCCAAGGCTGGTTTGGCTGTAACATAAATAACAGGACAATTTGCACAATCATTTGGACATTCAAGACAGTTAGGCATAACATACACTTTATATGTTTTACGTGAGTTTCTAAGAAGAGGGTATGCAAAAAAACATAAAAAAAAAGATACAGCAGAATGCTACAGCTTCATTTATGGATGCCCTACCCTTGAGTCGAGTAGCAACACTCCCGTTGGACATGTAAGGGTAAACCAATAGCCTTTCAGTTGTTGTCATGCAAAATCCATAGAGACGGAGGAGATTTCTATGCACTGCTAGACTGATAATCTCTACTTCAGTCTGAAATTGGACCTCACCAGCACGTGCATTTCCATCTTTGAGTCTTTTGACAGCTACAACCGTTCCATCTTGGAGATACCCTTTATAAACATTTCCGTAACCTCCTTTTCCTATCAAGTTCTTGCTGCTGAAATTGTTTGTAGCTGCCTGAAGTTCTTTGAATTGAAATCTCTTCAGATTTCCAATGGTGTGCTCTTCGTGACGTTGTTCTGAAATGTTGAAAAAATGTATAAGGATATGATTTCTTCTTAATTGTTCAAGTCATCTTATGCATGAATTACTAACCATTAACATCAAAGAAGATTTGCTGGTTGTGTCTTTGCCTCCACCAGAACAGAAAACCAAATCCAAGAATCAACAGGCAGAGGCAGCCAAGGCTTGAACCAAACGCCAAGGCAATCTTGTGACCCTTTCCTCTTCCAGGAGGTTCAGAGTCTTAAGAAACATTAAAAAAAAAAACATGTAAGGATAAAACTGAAAGTCTAAAGCAGAATAGTAAGGACTATTAACAATCGCAAAAGCATAAAGATGAGAGGATAAACAATCATGAACTTGAATTAAAGTCAAAAGCAAAGAATTTGAAGTAAAGGAATTCAAAATCAGCGGGAACTTTACTTAGTGAATTGTTCAAGAACAAAGATTGTGGAGTTGGTATTCTAACACAATCTTGCACATTTCCACATATCAAAGGGTTCCCTAAAATGCTGTATCCATCCAAACATAAAGCAAAAATAATAATAAGTAAACAAGTAAAGGGTAAAGGATTATATTATTCAAACTTCCTGTTTTGAGCTGAGAAGAAAAGTACAATTCACTTACTTGAATGTTTTAGCATGAAAAGGAGGTACAGGAGCACTCAGATTATTGTAAGATAAGTCCCTACAACATTAAATAAAAATCTAATTAATTAATTAGTTCAAGGGTAATTATACTTAAATATTACAGAAGAGTAAGGTTTGAAGAGAATTACAGAAAGGAAAGCTGGGTCATGTTAGCCAAAGTGGAAGGAATTTCTCCATTCAGACTGTTATTGTTCAGCCTCCTGATTCCGGTTCCAAGAAAATATATATACATATATCAGATTGAAATAAACTACTTTATAACTTTGAATTTAGAAAAAAAAGAAAAAAAGTTGAAGAACACATAATTTGTACTTACAAGTATTGGAGGTTGTTAAGATTGGAAAGAGAACTGGGAATTTGACCACTGAAGAAGTTATTAGAAAGATCAAGTGTTTTCAGCTTTGAAAGCCTTCCAAGCTCAGAAGGTAAATGTCCTGTAATGTTGTTATTCTGCAGAAGCCTAAAAAAACTAAAATAATTAAATAAGCTGAACTTGAATCAAAAGAAAAAAGAATTAATACATTGCTGTGTACAGGAAAAATTGTATACTCACACAAGCTGGAGATTTGTCAAGTTTCCTATGCTTGGTGAAAGAGTTCCTGATAAACTTTGGCTTGGAGCTCCTCTGCAACAAAAATTTGAACTACTTGAGTCACATACATGCCCTTCCTAAAAATGACACTGCTAATCAATAGGCTATTTGGTTTTACGCTTCTTACAGGCCAGTGACCAGACCATCAGGAGAACAAGTGACCATGCTCCAGCTGCATGGATCCACAGCAGTTTCATCCCAGTTAAGAACATTATGAGGATCCTTTAGTGAATCTTTAATGCCCATTAAAGCCACAACTGCGTTATAAAAAAAAGTTTGAAAATCTATAAAAATTCGTTTCCTAAAAGTTCATAATGAATTAGAAGATATCCAGTTCCTCAAAAATATGAGTAAAGATTCCTTCTTTACCTTCATAGTTGACACCCTTAGGAGATAGCAATCCGTATGTAGTAGACCAGAAGCAGACCAAAGTCACAAAACAACAGAAAAAACCATTTCTTTCCCTAGTTTCCATTGAGTTCAACAAGGGTCTAAAAGATTCAACAAAAAAAAAAAAAAGACAATAAAATCTTGATTTGGGTTTTTGTGTTGTTTTGTAATGTGTATAAGACTACCTCACATGAGAAGTAGACAGTGAGAACTAGCTTATGCTTTCCAATAATTGCTCTCACTCACTCATGTAAACCTTATGCCAGAACTCGAGAGTCAAGAAAAAGAACTAGACGGATTTGGTAGTATAAGACTAAAGAGACGAAGTAACAGGCTTGCCACTGGTTCAGCAAAGCATATGAGAAAAGAATATATAAAAGCTATAAGGCCACTCTTAACCAAATCTTAAAGATGACTGAAAAGAAAGGGAAAAAAAAATTTCCTTCAATCATGCATTTGTTCAGAGAAAAGGACTGTTGAGGAATTCTCTATTATATTCCCTCATTATATTAAAGAATGTGAAAAGCAAGTGCAGTATTAACTGTTAAGCATTGTGATGAAAACATATTAATATATAATTAGGACAATTTAATGAAAAACAATTTGTGGGTCAGGCAGTTTTATTGCTGTCAATTGTCAAGTGTTGGCGATGTTGCTTTGGTTTGCTGATCTCCCACTGTGGACTATGGGAATCCAACATTCCCTTGGGTTGGCCATTTTATCTAAATTCAGAATTCCATTCTTTCATCTCTGACAATCTCGACATTGCAAATGCTTATCTTGAGATATCTTTGTTATTCTTTTTTTTTTAATACACGTAAATCGAAATTAATTGTTGTTATGAAAGATTTTAAGAATATATTTCCACATGGATTAAATGCATTAAAAAAATTGAAATATCTTGATTATATAAAATTATTATTTCATTATTTGCTTTTCTTTCTTTTTTTTTTTGTCTTAATAATTTGTCTTCTTTGCTAATATCACCTTGCCTGCTCTCCCACTGTATTTTTCCTTACTGATTCTAATAAACTATGAAAAAAGCTGGCAGCTTTAAAAGCAAAAGCTGCTTTTTGCTCTTTGTTTACACATACACATATGTGCCTATAAATGCTTTTGTGGGTTCTACAGAAACTGATGATGTGTAGCCTGATTTTTCCTTTATTGCCGACTGATCAAGAATGGATGGTGATGGCGTAACAAGCAAACAATGGTACTCATAAGTATGCTTGTTTTAACACCAAAAGTGGCACCTGGGGTCCCATACATATACAAGAACATAATATAGGCTCACACCAATTATGGTTATTGTTTTACATTGGTGCACGTGCAATGCAGGCCCCACGGCGACCCGTTGACTTAGTATTCAAAGATCAAAAAAATTCTTTGGGCCAGTTCGTTAAATAATTATATATGGGTGTGAAATGATCATCAAATGGAAGCATAGCATCTCCAGATATAATTACAATTATTAATATTAATTATCAGACAAAGTCTATCAAGATAGAATTAGGATTGATACAGACATTAACTTCAAGTCCAATGCAGGTATTGAAAGAGACGTTAGCTTCAAAAACAAATTAAATGAGTGTTTGAAATGTTTTTGAAATCGGACAGATTAGTGAATCAGTCAGTTAATTAGTTTTTAGTTTAATTGATTCAATCAATTTGATTTAATTGGTTTAATAAAAATTAAAATTTAAAAAATATTATTAAAATAACTTTAAAAAATTAAAAATATTAAAAATACAAATACATTTATAATAATTTAAAATTAAAAAAATTATATTGAAAATTGATTCGGATCAAATTAGACTAATTATTAATTCAATTTATAGTTTTATCAATCCTATGTATCGATTCAATCTAGTTTTCAAAACATTGGATATGAGTAGTGATTGATGGAGATACCTTCTTCAACTGTCTCTCGCAACTGGGAAAATCTTGTTCTAGCTCCGAGCTAGCTTCATTACCTATGTTGGCTTAAGCGTTTGCAGAAGATGGATCCTAATCGAAGAATGTCTTTTCATTGCTTTTTTGGTCATTGTATATAGCCATTTAAGGGATTTGACTTGGCTATAGAGTCATGAGGACTTTTTGTCTAAGCTAGTGTGAAGCAGTTGTTGGTGATATTTCTTTCAAGGAAATCAGCTTACATGCCTCAAATTCTTAATGTATTTGTTAACTAATAATTTATTTGCAGATTTAATAGAAACTGGAGTTTTAATTATCATTTCTTTCCCAAGAAGCCTTAAATTAAAGAAGTAAAAATAATAATACCATTAACCAAGATGCTCAATTTGTTGAATTTGAGATAAGTTCTGGGTTGGCACCAGTTGAGAATGAATCCAAATAACCTCTAAGATTTTCATGTGGTGATTGAGAATTAATAAAGGATAAAACAAAATAAACCCACAAACACCTAATGTTTTCCAAAAGAAAGATACATGTTAGCTTCATGTACCACCTTCAAAATGCATGAAAATCACTTCCAACCGCTAAGATGAAAGTGCAACCTGTCAGGCAGGGATTTCAATCAGTAAATCAGGGTCCCACATTGAAAAGCACTAATCTCTCCTGTGATTGGAACATGCACATAACATAAGAGAGATCATACTCCATAATTATATGAGACAAGAGAAGTGTAGGACCAGTGCCTCTTAGATTTTCCCATGGATTAGCTTAACTTTACTAGTAAATTAAGGGCCAATAATGCACTTCAGGGATAAGGCTACAACCATTAAGCAAACCAATTGGTGGATTCTTGATTTTCTTTAGAAATTTTGTCTAAGTTACGGATTTCTTTGCCCATCAACTTTAGTTATTTATTAGGCTACATTATCTTCCCCCACTTTACTTAAACTTTAGCTCATTCCTCCTCTTGAACACAGCTAATTGCCAAAGCAACTAGCCAGCCAGGGCTTGGAATGGAGCCAAAAGATAGTCAAAAAAAAGTGGGGTTGCAAAGAGAAGTTGACTAATAATTCTAATGAACATATGCACTAGGGAGATACCCCCAAATGAGTAGGAAATAATTGCTCTTTTTTTTTTTTTAACCTCTTGGTTGGTTCTTTGAATTAAGAGAAGACAAGCCACTGTTGTTTTGAACCAATTTGTACTAAAATCACATGATATTGGCTCAGTCCTTTGTCCCTTAAAAACCTAAAAGAAGACATTGTAAAGCCTCCAAAATAGTTGGCACTGCCTAACCCCACCATGCACCCCAATCACCTCACATTTTCTTCCATCACCCACTATGGTTTTTGTACCTCATACACAGAGAAGCCAATCATGAAATAATATCAACTTCCTCTGTCGTTCTATACATGTATGATTCTATCATGGGCCAACCACAACGTATTTCATGGACACTTCAATACCTTTTCTTTCGTGACAACTCAAAATCCATGGACAAAGTAAGCATTAAATGCGTTCTTCATGTCTTATACATACCCAAATCGTCTGTCCAATATCGACCACAAACAGAAAATAAAGAAAAAAAAATGCTAAAAATTGCTGTGTTGGTAACTAATGCCCTTGCTATATGAGGTCACGTCACATGCACAATGGCCTTGTCTTGTACTCAAAAAATATCATGCAAACAAAGACGAGAATCTACCAAATCAGTGGCTTATGTTTGATTATGCATAATTAAGGAGAGTAAGAATGCATCAGAATCCTATTCTGGCTCTTCCCAAAAAAAAAAAAAGAAACACTTAGAAAGCAGAACAAATGTGCTCATCTACCCTAATGGTCAAACTAACATACCACTTTTAGCTTTGATAAGGACTTACAGATGCCATTCCTATCCCCCGTCTCTCTAAAAAGAAGAAAAATTTTCATTTGCTTCCCTGCAGAAAATACCCATGTCCTGGATGTTTTTATTTTTCTTTTCCTTTCAGGGTTTTTTTTTTCTTTTTTATATTACGAGACATATTGCTTATCAATATATTCCATTTCCACAATATGAAGCAAAAAGAAGATTCTTGATTAATTTAAAGGAATTTATCCACCATAATCACACTAATTGAAGCAGAAATACTATATATAACAATAATGAATAATGATCTCATCACGAAGAGAACAGTTGAAAAATGTTAATAAAGTATAGCTCTTTCTTTTCATAAGGGCCATTTAGAATAAATTCTATCTCAAAAGTAGGCGCCTAAAAGCTTAGGATACCCTCACCTGGCCTCATCTCACGCGTAACGCTTACTTTTTTTTCTTTCCTTTAGTATTCATTCCACACATAAGCTTTATACATTCTCTTCAAATTCCGAATACCGCCCAAAAAAAAAGAAAGGAGACAACGGTCACCCGCAAACCCCTCAATCTATCTATCAATTTTTTTTTTTTTTTTTTTGGAGTTACAACTGGGGGAGAGGGGACTCGAACTCTAGGCCTAACTCAATATATCATTAATCACACTGATGAAAGAGAAATTAAACCTACGTGAGATTCTGTATTATCATCACATAGTACCAACATGGTGTGAAAGAAGCCAGTTTTCTGGGTCATGGGGTCCTCCTACCTACGTTTGAAGAGACCCAAAACACCCTACTCTACTATTTTGATCTAAGAACTTTGGTTTCCCTTGCTCATTTTGTCACTTAGTTTGCATCTTTTTTGCTGGGAATCACTTAGGTTTAATCACACATTAAAGAAAAATACGTGACAGTAATTTAACCCTTTTCTTTTTCCCTACCTTGAGTATTATCGGGGGTGTGTATCTCTACAGCAGGATCCTCTCAAAATGAAGATCACAGTTCAAATCCTTCTACTTAATGATATGATTTAACATGTTTTAAAAGCATTAGAGAAGGAAAGATAGTGGAAGCTACATTGCTAAGACAAAAGAAAGAATCGAATATCCAAAAATAAGGTGAGCACGTTCTAAAGCAAGAAAAAATTGATATAAAACAAAGATTTTCCACTACAAGTCCTTTTAATAAGTCCCTACTTTAGCAAAGGGAATAACCCCTTGGCCCTATATATATATATCATATGGCAATAAGAGAGGCCTAATATGCTAAATGCAAAATGACAATTCACTTTAATACTAATAAACACATTTATATCATCAACAAATCCAAACAAATAATACTTACATAGAAAGCTATATTCTACTTAATTTCGTTGGTTGAATTTTCACTATTCAAAGGCAATTAATTTCGTTGGTTGAATTTTCACTATTCAAAGGCAATGAAAACAGTGCAAGATTAGATATTGTTCCTAAGGACCACTGATGTAAATGAAATTTATGTGATATGGGGATGCAGGTAACAACAACAATAGGAGTTTTTCAAAAGAAAATGAAAAAGAAGATAACAACAATATTAAAAAGTAGTGCATTTATGGACAATATTAAAAGGTAGTGCATTTATGGACTGGAGTGTCAATGCAAAACCCAAAAACACAAGTCGTAGTTTAAAACCCCATCTTCCACTCTCATCATGGATGCTAAAAGGGTATTCTTAAATCCTATTTCTTGACAAGCACCAGCAGAAGTAAGAGAACAGAGTCACTTGTGGCTCTGTTTTAACAGATTTTGTATTGTTTAATATATTGGTAAAAGCATTCTTGGAACAAGAAAACAAATGCTTAAATATTCCTTGCAACTTCTTTTTCACACTTTCGGCTTCCTGTCTTCGAAGAAAAGTTGGATGCAATTGATAGTAGCCGATGAGATAAAAAATAAAAATAAAAGGAGCAACTTTGATAGGCTCATGATGCTCAAGCAAAGCCACAGACATTTGGAACAACTTTAGAAGAAACATTCTGCAGAAAATGCTATTTCATTTTGTGCTAAATTCTTTTAACTTACATCCATAGGCTGCATACATAAATTCTCTCACCCATTTCACATGACACAAAAGTAGAACTTTTGGTGGGGAGACTTTAAATACTTCTGTATTTTAATGGAGATTATTAATCCTGTGATTATGCATCTCTTTGGTCCAAGGCACGGAATAACTTTGCATTTGATCCAAAGAGTCTTGATATGCAAAGTTTATAGATAAACATTTGTGTCTACACATAAACAAGTAGGCACATGCCCATGTAATATGGCAGGCTGCTTAAGCTTCATTGCTTGTAAGTGCTCAATATCAAGTGTTCAAAAGGTAGGCAGGCAGCTAAATCGCTTGCTTCTGCAATTATATGAATGAAGCAGCAATTGTCTCTGGTCCCCAATTCAAAGGCAACAGAATGTATATAATGGCAATTCATGCTAACCATGGAACAAATTATAGTCATAGCTTTAGTTAGTGAAAGAAAAAGTACCACAACTACACTTGTTTTTAAGAAAAGTGAGAATGTGAATGTGCATAATCTGGCTTCAATTTTTCTTGTTCATCATGGTTCAGTTAGCTTCAGCTGTGGCAAGATCCTGAAAATTTAAACACCAATAATGGCTAAAAACCCAATCAGCAAAGATAAAATACCCCCTATGCCTATACAGAAAATTCTTCAGTTTTGATATGCATCTTTGACAGTCAAAATAACTAGAGAAAAACTAATGACGAAATAAAATATCAAGGAGTGCTGGAGCCACTAATCTTTATAAACAGGAATTAAGAAACTAGCAAAGCCGCTACCAGTTTGTCTAATTCACAGAATAAGAACATGATAAATAAATGTTGGAATTGATTCCCCAAATGATGTGCAAATTCATTGACATCAGTAACCAAGAATACTATATATTTGTGTGCATGCAGGATGTCTAATGGTAAGCAAGCCGTAGAAACAAAATCAGTAGAAAAATAGTCCTAACCATACTCATCATGCAACATAGAAACTAGAGTACAACTACTTTATCAATTAAAATGGGTTGTGCTTCATTATCTTGTTTTCTTAAATTGAAAGTTAAACATGCGTATCAAAAGATATTGTTCAAGCCAAGCAAACAAAACTGAAAAAGGAAACGGAACAGAAGAAAGAATTAGCTTGCTGAATGCTTAGGTTGCTTAATTAGCATGAGTTTCTAGATATGAAAAACCAATCAAGTGGACAGCCTATTAAAGACCATGGCTCCAATAACATGTCAAACTATATCAATTAGTATGATGTAACACAAAAACCAAATGATTCTGCAAGTAAGAATCTGTCAGTGGACATCCAAACGCCATAATTTCATCTGACCTGAATTACATCTTTTCTTTAACCCATAAAAAAGTAAACGACACACATAAATATAAAATATGAAATCCCATGGGGTATGCAAGACAGGGAAGTGGGAAGAACTTCAAAGTTACCCTAACAATGGAATGGATTAAATCGAGGCAGAGACTTTATAAGAAGAAACAAGAACCAAAACTAAACTCCAAATGATCCCACCCTAACTTAAACTGCAAACTTACTTCTTTTGATGGAACATACACACATGGAATGTCACCCTTTTCATACAAGATCGGAACATGAGTGATGATAATCGTTTCCTGCTATCATGCATAACCTATACCAAAAAGACAAGTTCCAAAAGTCCAGAGCCATGTATCTCTCAAGGGTACATGTTCATCACATTTTTAATCAAATAAAAGCTACAAAACGGGAAAATTTACAAAAGATTAAGCATACAATGCAAGTAAAGGGAAAAGCAAACTTTTTTTTTCCTTTTTTATTTTAATTTATTAATGTAAAATTTCTTTTAATAAAGCATTTTCCAGAATGAAACATTTTACTGCTTATACATCTTTCTGACAAATAGGCACCAGCTATGAGGAAGAGATACATCTAAATTATCCAACACATCAAAGTCAATTGTCTTTCATGGGTTGGGATAGGGATGGCAACGGGGTAGGGCAGAGGGACCATACTTCATTCCACGCTCTGGCCCACGTAACAAGGAATTTTCCCCTAAGGACACCACCAGACTAAAAATAATTTAGAGTCGCTTAGCTTATTACCAAACTTTAGTTTTTAAAAAAAAAAAAAAAAGAAAGGAAAACCGATGCTTAATCAGATCAAAACTCTCATTAATCACCAGGCAATGTAGCTTAGCTATGAGTAATGGGCAACATTTTGACTAAGATTTTGCAAACTATCTAAAACATCATTAATAGAATAATGCATACATATACTTTTTTTTTATAGATATTATGTATTAAGTTAATATTAAACACGTAAAATTCAACTTTATTTCACTAATTAGAGCTAGTTGAATCCAACCCAAAACTCAAGCCCAAAAAAAAAAGGAAGGGAGCCGCATGGGCAAATTATATCATGGACATTGTCCATAATACTTTGCGATTTAGGAATCCAAAATATGTGTGTCAATAAATACGGAAGAGTTTATTTTTTCCATAACTACTATTTTGTTTCCTTTTTTTAAAAAAAAAGTTTTTACTTTAAATATTACTGTTTTTTATTTTTTTAACAAACTTCCTTTTTTATTTTAAATATACATATTTATACTTTATACATCTCTTTTTTATTTTTAATTACATTGACATTATTCTTATTATTATTATTATTATTATTATTATTATTATTATTATTATTATTATTATTATTAGAAAATAAACTTATTTGTTTTTTAAAAAAATGGGTATAAATTGTAGGTTTATCAATTTAAATATTACACAAGAAATAGAAAATAACAAAATATTTCAGTATAAAAATTGAACCTACAATTTAAAAAAAATGAACCTATGATTTATTGATAATAAATCTATAGTTTATACTAAATGAATCTACAATTTACAAAAAAACTTACAATTTACAAAAAATGAACCTACAATTTACTGATAATGAATCTAAAAGTTATATCAAAATGAACCTACAATTTATAAAAAATGAAATTATAGTTTATAAAAAAATAAATCTACAATTTACAAAGAATGACTATATAATTACTAATAATTAATGTACAATTTTTATTAAATGACCCTACAATTTACAAATGAACTTACAGTTCATAAAAATAAACCTATAATTCACAAAACAATAAAATTACAGTTTACAACAAATGAACATATATATTTAAACTGATCAACATACACCATGTAACAAATGAACCATAAAAAAAAGCATAAAATCCATTTAATAAAATTAATAATTTTAAACATAAATTAATATAATGTCATATTTAATATCATATTAAAATAAAATTATATTAATATGATTTAATATAATAATGTAATTATATAAATTAATTAAATATAATAATATAAATTATATATAATATTTCTATATAATTACATATTATAACATAAATTATAGAATTATAATATTATAATAAAATTAATAATATAAAATAATTATATATTAAGATATAAAATTATAATATATAAAAATACACAAAAATTTCATTTATAAAAAAAATGAAAAAAAGAAAGACCGATAAAAAGATGTTTAGAGTTCAGAGGGTTGCTTGCATGCAATTTTTTTTTTTTATTTCCACACATGCCATGGACCCCTATCCATATTATTATATGAACAAAAGTCTATGATATAACAATTCAGTTGCATGAGCCCTTTAGTTGTAGAAACGAGGATTAGATCAAACTTGGTTTACTTGTATTTATGGATTGTTACATCATAGACCCTTATTCATATTTTTTTTATCCATATAGTAATATGAACTAAAATTTCATGATGACACGTGTAAAAGTTTACAATAAAAAAAAAAAGATGCGTTCCATATTCCACAGATAACTTTTTATCATCTCTTTATTTTTTTTGTTTCTTTTTTTATAAATGAGATTTTTGTGTATTTTTATATATTATGATTTTATATATTATATATAAGTATATTAATACAATATATAATTAAATTACTATATAATTATTTTATATTATATTATTATAATTATATAATTTATGTTATTACATATAATTATATAGAAATATTATATATAATTTAAATTATTATATTAATTAATTTATATTATTACATTATTATATTAAATTATATTAATATAATTTTATTTTAATATAATATAATAGTAATTTATGTTTAATATTGTTAACATTATTAAATGGATTTTATGTTTTTTTGGTGCTTTATTAGTTACATTGTGTAAGTTGATTACTTTAAATATACAGATTTATTTGTTGTAAACCGTATATTCATTTTTTGTGAGTTGTAGGTTCATTTTTTGTAAACTGTAGATTCATTCGATATAAATTATAGATTTATTATCAATAAACAGTAGATTTATTTTTAGTAAACTATGAGTTCATTTTTTATAAACTGTAAGTTTATTTCTTATAAAATATGAGTTAATTTTTTGTAAACTGTAGATTTATTTTTGTATAAACTATAAATTTATTATCAATAAATAATAAATTCATTTTTTATAAATTATAGGCTATTTTTTGTAAATTATATGTTCATTTTGGTTAAATTGTACATTTATTATCAGTAAACTATATGTTTATTTTTTGTAAATTGCATATTCATTTTTTGCAAATTGTAGGTTCATTTAATATAAAACTGTAGATTTATTATTAGTAAACTGTAGATTTATTTTTTATAAACTGTAAGTTTATTTTTTGTAAATTGTATATTCATTTGGTATAAATTATAAATTTATTATTAGTAAATTGTAGGTTCATTTTTTTTATAAACTATAGGTTCATTTTTCGTAAATTATAAGTTTATTTTGATATAAATTGTAGATTTATTATTATTATATTATAGGTTCATTTTTATAAACTGTATGTTCATTCTTTATAAATTGTAAGTTGATTTTTTATAGTTAAATATTTGATATTTTTAATTTCTTTTATAACATTAAAATTGATAGACCTACAATTTATATAAATTTTTTATGAAAAAATAAGTCTATTTTTTCTAAATATAATAATAATAATAATAATAATGTAATTAAAAATAAAAAAGAGATACATAAAAGTATAAATATATATTTAAAATAAAAAAAGAAAATTTGTTAAAAAAATAAACAAAAGTAGTAATATTTAAAGTAAAAAAATTGTTAAAAAAATAAAGCAACAATTAGGAAAGAGATAAATTTTTTCGACTTGTTGTCAATACGTGTGTTTGGATTCCTAAATCACAAATCATTGTGGACAGAAATTTATGGTATAATTTTTCTATATTTATTGTTTTTGAATGATGCATTTATGGGCTTCTTGTGTGGTCTAATAATTAGCCAGCCCATTTACTGTGTCCCTGCGATCCACATCTGTACGCTTCTTCGATTTCAACGACCTAAGCAGCAAGTTTGCCTTATCTAAGTAAGATAGTAAGCTCGTAAGATTTTACTCATTGAAGCGTGTTTTTTAGAAAAATTTTAATATATATTCAATTCATTAAGTCATATTGTAAATTAATTATTCAGAATTTATCATATATGTAACATTTTAAAAAATTTTATAGCATTTTATAATTTTTTACTAGTTTATATTTAAATTGTATTCCACAAACTCAGTCAGCAGAAAACTTTTTCGCATTTTAATAACATTGTTCAATATTATTAATATTTATATGTTGATTTAACTCTAAAATTATAATATTATTTTTTATAAAATTTTTAATATCTTTATGTTTTCATCAATAATAGAGATCTCTATCATGTTCAATGTTATAATGTAAGAATGATTGAAATTTATATTATATATTAAATTAAATATGAAAAATGACAATTATTAGAATATCATCAACAAACTCAACAATTGTTTTCAAACTTTAAAAAAGTCTCACCTTACACTAAGAAGAGACCATAACCCTAAACAATATAAATAAAAAAACAGCGAGTACTCAAAATGACAGAAAAAGACTCTCACTAATAAAATACAAGGCAAATGATAATACAAGGTAAAATCACTCGCTATATTAAAAAAAATAAAGAAAATTAATGGTTCATAGTTGGGATGAGCTCTGTTCAGTCCGATTTAGGTTTTTGAAAAATCTTGAAACCGAACTAACGTTCCAATCTCTCAAAATAGAAGGATCAAGACTGAAACTGATTGTTTTGAAGAATCAAAACCAAATTGAATCGAAAATTGATTCGATTCTTCGGTGCTATTCAGTTTTTTATTTTCGGTTCGATTCAAGTTCAATTTGATCCCAAATTTATTTTTTTAGTTTCATAATTATAATTATTTTAATCTATTTTATTTATGTAAACTATTCTTTTAAATATTGTAGAATATATTATAACATAAAATTATTTACTTTGAATGCATAAAATTAATAAAAATAAAATTTTATAATTATAAAAAGAATTATATTTAGTAATATTCAAGTGTATAAATATATATTATATTTACAATATTTAATTTCTATATTTTTATTTGAATATATAACATATACATGTATTAAATTAATATATAATCTTAAAATTATATATATATTCGGCTCTTCAATTCGGTCTAATTTTGGTTCAGTTTCAATCCGATACTTTAAGGAGGATCAGAACCAAACCGATTTTAAATTAATACTGATTCAATTCTGATTCAACCTCGATCCTTCTTTTTTATTTTCAGTCTAATATTTATTCTGGTTAGTTTTCAATTCAGTTCAGAAAATCCTAAGAACATATTCAGTCCTAATCGGTAGCAAACATTTCGGATAGTACCTTGAGAAAAGTTAAAAAATTTTGTGAAACAAAAAAAGAATAAAAAAATAAAAAAAGAGAGAAAAGAAGGACAAGGTTTTGAACTTCCAAACAACTAGATTGTGATGCTTTGATTATGTATGCTAGAGATAATTCTGGAAATGGACCATCTAATGCATCAGTAGAGATTGAAATGAATTCAGGAATTAACGAAATATTCCCTGTTTAATGTTGCATTAGCAGATTTGTTTGCAGCAAATTGCAGGGTTAAGCATCAAATAAATACTTTCTCATATTGCATTTCAACATTAAAATATTTAAGGTAAGTTAAAGACAAAACTTTTATGGCCAATTGACTACCTCCTTCGCTCCTCTTTAAGCATTTTGATCTAAATCTAACTTAAATAAAAAATTTTTAAAAAAGTTGAAAACAGAAACGTGGGTGTTGAGATCCCAGTTCAAATCTTCAAGATTTCTTGAAAATTCAGATTAAAAAAAACTTAAAAAGAATTGAAATGTATTCTAATATTTTTTTTATTTAAAAGAATTCAATTTGCTTATTTTATAAAAATATTATTTGATAAAAAACAAAGAAATTTATTAATGGTTTTATCGATTTAAGATTTATATTGAATACAAATTATTATTAAAGTGAATAAATTATATTAATCAAATCTTTCTTTTTCCTCTCTTGATTTGTTCTAAAAGAGGCCTAAGGCTACAAATGTAGAATTCTAACTAATAAACTGCAGCAATTATGGCCATGTGAGGGATTTTAATTTTCAAAATTATGTTATGTCCATATGACGGATTTGAATTTTCAAAATTATGTTATAACTTCTACAGAACTATACATAATACTTGTTGAGCATGTTGAAAATACTGAAGAAAAACAAAAACCAATTATTAGCTCACTGTAATTATTTTTCAAGAATTTACCTACATTGAATTTTTTAATGAACATTGAATTAAGTCAACGTACAAATAAATTGGAAAAAAAAACAAAATTAAATACAGACAAAATCATGCAAAATCCCAGTCAACTTTAAATTCTTTTGCATGAATAAAACCGCAGATTCGAAGTGCGTGCGAACAATAAATGAGAAGAAAAAAACCCCTCTAAGCGAAGGTTCGTTACTCATTATTAATCTATCGTCCCTGGACAGTCAATTTCCAGTTCGGTGTTACTGGAGACGAACCATCACATATGTAAAGCATCAGAACCTCAGAAGTACGCCGGATAGGATACTAGGTTTACAGTTTACCATGATAGGTCATAGAAGCTTGAGCTTCTAATTATTCGGAGGCAGATATTCAGACAACCTACCAAGCATACCGTAAATCAACAAAATATTTGCAACTGCTCAAAACATAAACATACATAATAAAACCACATAATAAAATCCACTCTCTTTATTCAAAGATAGACTTCAGCTTCAGACCCTAGTCGGAGCTAAATAAATCTTAAAAACAACACAGCAATGCTCCCACATGTGAGATCTGGGAAGCCAGACCCAGTGAGCCACTGCTGATAATGCAAATAGACAAAAGAAAATTAAAGACACCAGGATATATCTTTATTTAATCATATATCTTCTCCCTCTTCTTCCTCTTTCCAGCAGCATTTCAGAGTCGACCTAGGAGAACCAGAGTCCCCAGTCCTGACAAACTTCTGGTAGACGATGGAACTACCCATTCCCAGCTCTTCAAAGCTTCTCTCTCCAAGACAGTATCCCTTCACATCCAGTGAACAAGCCTGCAGCAGCCGTTTACCTCCAACACCAGCATGTACAGCTATGGAGAACTGGCTTGGCTGGAAACAAACTAACACCCTGTCAACCAACTGGTTCAGATTCACTTTTTCTAGATCATATCCTACTGTTTCAAAGCTTGCATAGCTGAAACCATCTTCTGGAGTAACATGAATGGTTGAAATCGCAGCTCCTTCGACAGAATTCATTGAATATCCACATGGATCAAAATCAAAATCACATATCTTTGAATCTGGAAAAATTTTTCTTATGCCAGAATCAACAGTCATAACGGCAGCAGAAGGCGACTGGGTTTTGTAGAAAACAGAAGCTTTTTCCCAGTCCAAACCAGTCATGCACATCTCTGTAGTGTAAACAAGGTCACGAGAGATTGCAGAATCCACACATGCAGAGTAAACATGCCATTTCTGTGGGCTATTGGACCCACCCATTATATAAGCTTTGCTGCCTGCACCAAGCTTCCCAAAATAACCATCCAGGACAGCAACTTCCTCAGAGAAATTACGATGAGGATACGACTGAGCTCCAGGGAAAATGAAGCTCCCACGAGTGTATCTCACAGATTTAACACTAAGGGAAAGGACATCAGCCAGTTTCAAGATAGGTGGGATTGCAAGAAGCAGCTTTGTAGTCCCACAGGTTTTGATGATGATCTTGTAAGGATATACAAAGAGGCTAGACTCAGAAAGAACATAAGAGTCGACATGGTCATTTGACAATGAATCAACAATAGTGCACTCAGCTGGTCCAAGAATCTCATCCAACTGAGACTTAGAAAGAGATCGAAGGCCCTTTCCTTCAGGATCAGCAAAAATGCCAAGCTCAAAGAATGTTATTTCTAGCCTCTTCTCATAACCTTCAAAACCAATTGCAGAAACATGCACATCCATGTTCACCATTGGAAATTGTTAGCAAAGTGCTTTCAAGATTCCAATACACCACAGCCAAATGCAGTCACAGTTGCAATAAGGATCACAGTTGTTGAAAACGTCACAGTTGTAAAGAAATCACAGTCACAGAGAGAGCAAGGAAGAGGAAGAGGAAGAGATCTGTTGAAGAATGAACTAAATCTAACTAAAGTAATTATATTTGATGAACCACCTTACGTGGTATGGAAGCCTACTTAGGAATATCAGGATGGTTTGCGAGCACACTGCACAAAGGAACAAAAAAAAAAAAAAAAAAAAAGGAAGAAAACAACTTAGCATCATTCAATTAGATAATCCCACAATCAAAAGCCATCAGATGTATCATTATGAAACACAAGAATACTTACGTTGGAGTAAGCAGCAGAGCGGAACTTCTTGATGCCACCGTTGGGTCGAACGTCTTCAATGCTGTAACCAAGGGGAGCTTCGTAGAACTTACTACTACTACTACTACTACTACTACTAGACTTCTTCTTCCCACCTTTAGACTCCATTAGATCATCCAGTCCTTTTTCTGCCCAACCCACCAAATAAAATCACAAAATTAGTAATCAAGCAAAGTATCAAACCAAACAAAATCATGCAAATCAGCTATCAAGCAATAGCACCAAACCTGGTGAAATAAAAAAACCAAGGCAAACTAAATTTTAAAACTTCCATAAAAACAAAACAAACGGAAGATTAAGCAGATGTCTAAGAAGCAAATATTAAAGATAAGGGGGAAAAAACTGATAAAACTAAATCATGCGAGAGAAAAAAAAAATTCAAATCTACTAATGAAATTCATTCACTTTGATAATAAAATTCTTTTATTCGAAATAAATCTTAAAGTGATAAAGTCATTAATAAAATTCTTTAATTTTCTTATCACATCAGGTTTTAGAGGAAAGAATTGTACTTTTTAAATATAGTATTATTTATTTTTTCTGGAATACTTTCAAAAATAATATTCAATTCTTTTTAATTATTTCTAACTCTGAATTTCCAAACGGAGCCAAAACGAAACAATCTTTAACCATATCTCATTAAAACAACACAAACAAAAGCTGAAACAGATATCTAAGAAGCAAAATTCAAGAAAAAAAAAAAAACAAAGACTATATTGAACCAGAATCAAGCACAGAAACGGATCTTTAACAAAATCTCATAAAAGAATCAGATAGTGCTACTTTACACGTACAAATCTGACTACAAAACAGGGTTTATACGCATATAAATCCAAACAAGCCAAGAACAAACTCCACAAACCAGAAATCCAATAAAGTAAACAAATAAAATATTTGACTCCCAAAAGAGGGATTCTATCGATTACCATCACCATAATATACTAATTTAATTACAATCTAACACAATGCACAGATCGATAGGCAAACAATGAGAAGCAATAACAATAAAAATAAACAGCGTGAAATTGTTAAGAATAATAGTACTCACAGATACAAAAATGTGAAATCCCTAATGATCACAAGCGCTTGATGCTGCGGCCAAAATTCTTGAAATAAGAACGAAAAAACAGGTTAATAATTAGGCAAAATGATGATCCTTAACCGAATGGTTTGCTTGCTTCGTTGTGGTGAGGAGCGGCGGACAAACATGCGATGTATATATAGAGTGGTGATTTACGCCACTCTTCTTGGGTTAAACTACGGTTTTGCCCTTTTCTCGTTTCCTAGAACGTTCTGATTGAGTTGGCTTTGTTTGACGAAAATGCCCTCGCTACCGTTTTTTGTTTTTGAAACGCTTAGCAAAGCCATCAAATGTGCAATTAAGTGCCGTTTGATCTGGCATTTTCTGATTAGCATTCAATTAATGAATACTCAAACACTAAAAATTAATTAACAAATATCGATAATCAGTATTTTAATTTAAAATTAATATTTAATATTTAAAAATATAATTAAATACTTAAAATTAATTTTTTTGGTGTTCAAAATATCAAAATTGATATTTGAATTTTTTCTTTAATATTAACCTTTTCTTTTATCATTATTTATAGTTATACAAATTAATATTTCATATGAAATTAATTAAAATATAAAAATAATTATATTTTTTTATTTTATAATATAATAATATATTTAATCACTAAATTATCAAATACTTTATATTTATTAATCGCTTACAGTTGAATGCTGACTATTGGCACTCACAGTCGACTACTATAGCTAAACTAAATAGACCCTAAATCTACGATTTTTATACTATTATTAGCTAGTTGCAAATTCACTCGTTGCGTGGTATGATAATAATAAATTTAATATTTATTTTATTAAATAGTTGATTAATCAATTGAATGATTAAAATTAAAATATAACAAGAATTAAATTTTAATTATTATTTTATAAAAAGTTATTGTAAAGTAAATAAAATAATAAAATAAATTTCTCAAACTTAGTTAATTATAAAAAAATGTTATTTATTTATTCATACTTTTAATCTTACATGACTTAATTTCAAGAAAAAATTTGTTAAACTTGAATAAAGTAATTTTTTATAATCAATCAAATAAATAATATTAAGTAGTTCATATCCAAAATAAAATTAACAAAAATTTATAAATTATATACACATATATGAGTTAGTTGTAATAAAAAAAACTATCTATTAATTTACACTTTCAATATTGTGTGACGTAATTTTAAGAAAAATTTATTAAATTTAAATGAAATAATTTCTAATAATATATTATACTACCGTTTGCCTTTGTATATGCAAAATTTTGAATACCAAATAAAATTCATTTAAATCTAAATTTCTTGTTTAAAATTTTTACTTTTAATTTTTTAAAATTTCGTGCTTAGAAGTTGTTTGAAATATTTATTTCATGTTTATAAGTTATTTGAAATAATTCAATAACCCTTATATATTCAAAAATTTTGGATAATTAAAAGAATTAAATCTTGGCTTCATATTTAAAATTTTTACTTTTTAGATTTTTTAATATAATTTGTTTTTCTATTCAGAAATTTTTTTTATATAATGTCGATTTCCTATTCAAAATTTTTGCTTTTTATGTTTTTTATTTTATATTTATAATTTTTTATATGACAGTCAAATTTTTTTAATTTCCTATTTAGAAAATTTTTTATATGACAGATTTCTGTAATATAATATAAAAATAATGATATGTGATTGTGTTATATATAATTATTTGATAAATAGCAATATATATGATTATTTGATAAATAGTAATCAAAATAGTTTAAAATTAATTCTAAGGCTATAATTGACAATATATTGATTGATTAAACATATAGGTCTTATTTGGTATGAAATTAGTCACTTTCATAAAAGTAGCTTCCAAAGAAATTGTACTTTCTATAGAGTTATTTTTTGAAAAATTGAATTATAAGTGTTTGATTTGTAAGCGCATCACAATCATATTTGATTCATTCACTAACTTCTAAGTAAATATGTAATAAAATACTATTTTATGATTAATCTATTGATATAAAAGTTTGATCTTATTAATGAATTATTTAAAAAATAATTTAAAAAAATATCATTCACCTTTCTTAATAAAGTTGTATTATTGGTTTCCTTTTTGTAATTACTTCTTTCATATTGAGAAAGTTAAATAATAAATAAAAAATATAAATTACTTTTGACTTTATATTTTTTATTATTAAATACAAAGAAAATATTATTTTCTAAAACTTGCACTTTTTAACGAATTTCCTTCAAAACAAACAAGATAATATATGCAATTTTTTTTTTTTTTTAAGTAGAAGGTCTAAGTTCATTTCAGAACACAACCCTTTACATGTAAGGAATAAATAGAGTTATCCAAATTCTTACATATATAGAGAGCCATCAATTTGGAGACCTGAAAATTGTGCAGTTTCTAGTCTCCGCGTGATCAGCCACGTGTTGATACTTCTTTTTTTTTTTTTCTTCCCCTATTTAGACCATTAGCCACAGGTTGTAATTATAATAAAAGAATTTAAGGAAATTAAAAAAGAAGTGAATGGAGGAAGGGATAATTAGGAGAATTCAAACGATGGTGAAATGGGGTGTGGAATTTTTGAATAAATGAAAAAATAAAAGTATAGAAAAGTTAGAAGAAAATAATTAAAAAGATTGATTCTGTGTTGGAAAGAGGCAATCTCTATATTTTATGTGGGCCTTGATTTGCTTTTATCTTTTTCTTGTAGATATAAAATACTGAATAGGGATTGGCCAATTAAAGGATCATTTCTTCATCCCATCCACGTATTGTTATTATTAACCGGAAGAGCAAATCTTGCTCGCTATCAACTTCAATAAATTGAGAGTCATTTAAGAAAATGATATTTGAATGGTTGATATTATTAGTTATGTTCTTCTTCAAAAAAAAAAAATCATAAATTGTTCATTAAAAGTTGTTAAAATATATTTTAATAATATATTTGATATATAATAGTCATAAAAGAATCCAAAAGCAGTTTTCAGACCGTTTGTTTTTTTGTCAACACCATTAAAAGTGATGCTCAAAAAAGCCAGAAATTTTAATTAATTGTAAGCATTTAGTTCAATTTATTTCATTTAATTTTTAATTAAAATTAAAAAATTAATTTTTATATTTAAAAAATCAAATTAAAAGAATAAAACTTTATATATTTATAAATTGAATAAAATTAAATTATAAAAATTTTGATTCACTCTGATAGAATCTTTGCTCAGCTTAATTTTAATCTTAATGTCAATCAGTCTGTGAACAGATATAGAATTCATCCTTCTTATTTTATATCAACATTAGTTTATTCACATCAAAGATTCTCACAAGGACATCTGTCTGCGTGTAATTGAAGAAAAATATGAATATGATTTTCGTTTTATTTTCTCATTTTTAATACACAACACGTGTCCCTTTTGGGTTGTCTTCATTTTTTTAATTTCTTTTGGAACTCTTCTTTTTAGGTACAATAATTGAAGCCTTTTCTTCTGCCATTGATTTATGCTTTTCATTGCTTCGGCCTTAGTGACCGCTTGCAAAATCATATCCACTGTTCTTCCTTTCTTCTCCGGCGAGAAACAAAACTGCTAAAGCATCAACCACCATATACATAAACTAGTCCAAAGCCGAATTATAATAGTTAATTTTAAATAGATTTAATATTTAATTTTATTAAATAAATAAATAATTGAATAATTAATTTTTATTTTATTGAAAATTATTATCAAGTAAATAAAATATAAATATAATTTTTTCAAATTTTATAATTATGCAGAGAAATATTTATAGCAAAAGATTAAGTATTGATTTATATTTTCAATTTTAAGTAACACAATTTTAAGAGAAAATTTATTACATTTGAGTGAAATAATTTTTGATAATCAATTAAATAAAGAATATTAAGTATTTTATAATAAAAAAAATAAAATTAATAGATAATTATAATAAAATATTATCCATTGATTTATACATTCGATCTTGTGTAACATAGTTTTAAGAGAAAAATTATTAAACTTGTACGAAATAATTTTTAACTATCTATTACACTGTTTACTAACTTTTATGTACTTGAAATTTTTAATTTTAGCTTTTTGTTTATTATTATTAATTTTTAAGTTTTT
Source organism: Omphalea diandra (assembly GCA_949677035.1). Classification (NCBI taxonomy): domain Eukaryota; kingdom Viridiplantae; phylum Streptophyta; class Magnoliopsida; order Malpighiales; family Euphorbiaceae; genus Omphalea; species Omphalea diandra. The sequence continues at coordinate 10,493 of CATIWR010130796.1, read as the reverse complement.
GTTAATTTCCTATTTAAAAGTTATTTAAAATTTTTATCTTTTATATTTCTCAATTTTATATTTAAAATTTTTTTAGAATTTTTACTGTTCGTATTTTTTTAATTTCTTATTTAAAAAGTCTTCTTATATTACAATTAATTTTTAATTTTTTTATTTAGAATTTTTGAATATAATAATTTTTTGTAATATAATATAAAATAATGATATTTAGCAATATTATATATAATTATTTAACAAATGATAAGTAATTGTTCAAAATTAATTCTGAGACTGAAATTAATAATATATATTGATTAATTTTGTTTTTAGCATACAATAATTGCTGAAATAAGTTTTTGAAATACCTGGCCTCAGGTCCATGAACAACCAAAAACGAAATAAAATCTCGTGCAACTAAGCCCATTTTTTTGGCCCATCAGCTTGCTCAACCCCCAATCAAATCAAAATGCTTTTCTTAACTCTTACTAAAGGATGCGTCAGTTCAGTTTTTTAAAATTTAGGAGAATTAAAAAAATTTTTAAATTTTTGAAATATTTAATAATGATTTTTAAGGACTTTTAAAATTAAAATATTCAATAAAAATTTTTAAACACTTTAAAAAAAGTTTATAGAAATTATTATCTTTACAAAATTTATAAAAATTAACTAATATTCAAAAAGTCATTGACTTTTAAAAATAATAGATTTTTATATATTTTAATGACTTTTTAAGTTATAGTATAAATAAAATATTTAAAGTTCCCTAAGATTTCATCAGATTTTTTATTCTATGAGCCATTATTTAAGAGAGAGGTAAGCAATGAGAACAGTATTATTTGATACTTTTCAATATTTGTATTATTCAATAACTTGTAAATTCATTATTGGTGAAATTTATTTATAATTTTTCTTATAAATGATTATTTTTAATTTGTATTTTTTTCATAATATTGATATATATATACACGCACACAAAACCTTATTCCATCCATAGAAAACTTTGATGGGTCTATAAGATCTTGCCTTTTTAAGAAATTTAATTGATTCCTGTGTTCAGTATTTGGGTTTTTTTTTTTTTTTTCTCACCAAACATCTTATTTGGTCATTGCTTAATTACGTTAAAGGAAAGAAGAAGTTCGTATCTGACCAAATAAATATTAAGCACAACTTGCAATTTTTAGAAGCGGGATTCTTTCTTCACTGTTTTATCATGCCTTGTTTCTTTTCTTCTACAGATTCTTGTTATCAACTCATCTGTACCTATTAAATGTAAGGTATGATTTCAATCCCAATTACAAGTGTTATCATACGCACGTGTTTTTGGGTTTAATACTCATGGTGAAACTTCTTTCTTTCTACTTGTGATAAATAATCAAAAAGATAATTTTGAATCAATTATTGAAACTCAAGAGTTGCTAATGAATAGAGGGTCGCTCTATCTACCGATATGTGGAATGATGTTGAGTATATAAATAATAATTAACACTAAATTTTTTCTTAACACATTATTTCAATAAAGTTGCTATTTGGGTCAAACAATATTATTTAATTAAGAGCTTCTACTTTTATTTATTATTTTATGCATTTATTTTTATTACACAAGAAATATAAATTCATTACATTATATAAAATATTAAAAATTAATGAAAGTCTAATAATATCTATAAAAGTTTATCAATGTCTACAAAAGTTTTTTAAAATAAAGTTTTTGATAGTTATTCATAAATTTATAAACTATATAAAAGTCATTAAAAATCTATGAATTTTGTAAAAGTCATTCACTTAAAAAAAAGTCCATAAATGTCTCTAAAAATCATAATTGAATATATTCCTCTAACACTATCAAAATAGATCATGATATACGGACACGGTTCATGAAACATATAGATTTAGTTAAAAATTTGCACATTGAGTAGGATATTTATAATAATAATTTTTAAATAAATTAAATACTTATTTCTATTAAATAATTAGTTAATCAGTTGAATGAGTAATTATTATTTTATTAAAAAATTATTATTTAAGTAAATAAAATTTTTATAATTTATAATTATAAACAAATTTAGTTGTTATAAATGATAGTTATTGATTTATACTTTCAATTTTATGTAACATAATTTTAAGAAAAAAATTATTAAATTTAAATGAAACAATTCCTAATAATCAATTAAACAAATAATATTAAGTATTTTTTATAAAAATAAATATATATATATATATATATATAGTGTGTGTGTGTGTGTGTGTGAAAGAGATAATAATAACAAAAAATTATTTATTGATTCATACCTTTAATCTTTAAAAAATATATATAAATAATACTTATGATAAAGTTTATGAAAAATATTTTAATATTTAAATTTTAATTAAATTATAATTATAATAAAAAATTATCTTTTAATTCATACTTTAATCTTTAAAAATATATAAATAATACTTAAAATTTTGAAAATTATAATATAATAAAGTAATGAAAAATATTTTAATATTTAAATTTCAAGTAAAATAATATAATTTTTAAAATTTTCATAAATGATATAATTATAAATTAAATTAATTTGATCTAATTTATAGTTTTGATTAACTTTTTGAATTTCATCGATTCTTTATTAATTAATTTTGATTTTTAAATCGAATCAAAATTATTTATCAATTTAAAAGTTTATCGATAGTGTGGCTTAATTATGAAACGTTGGAAATTTCCCTTTTCATGCGTTCGCAAAGTCCTTGGACGTGTTGATGTTTGTGGTTCATTTGATTTGATCCCATGCGTTTATTAACGTTGTGTACCAGTAGAGCAGGTTCCTTTATCTTAGTATTATTAATGCTTTAGCCGGAGGGAGGAAAATAAAAAGAAAAAATAAGAAAGAAAATTTATTTTTCTTTGTTTGGGAAGACAAGAAAAATAAGAAGGAACAAAAATTAAAGATGTTTTTTCATCTGTCTTTTCTTTCCAAAATAGAGAGAAAAAAATGCGACATTGAGAAAATTTTTATGAATTTACAATTCTACCCATACACTTATACAAAAATTATACCAACATTTTGTACTGAAAATTTTTATTTTGGGTAAAGCCCATGTTGTTAATCAAGGATTTCATCCGAACATCTATTAGAAGCATCAAATGATATATTATGTGTCTATAATTTAAGAGACTCAATGGAACTTTGAGAGACAATAGTAAAGAATGGGAACAAGCTCATCATGAAAATGAAATCCTCTTTTGTCATAAATATTTTATCAGCCATCAAATAAATGAATATTTAATTAAATTAATATCCTTTTATACTCATGCTCCAACCAATATTAATTTTAAGAATCTGTTGGTCTAAAATAGAACTCTTATAATTGTGAGTCTCTTTGGAAAAAACTTGTGTATTAAATCATGATAAGGTAATATTATAATTTTAAAATTGAATCCACATATGGTTGTTAATTATATTAAATTTTATTGTGTAAAACAAATTTATAATGAATTGAAGTTTTTTTATTTTTTTATTTAAAATCAACATAAAGTGAATTTAAATTATAAAATTCATAAAATAATTTTATTTAAAATTTTTACTTGAAACTAATTGTCTCAAAATCTTATGGCTTTTTCACTTAGTGCCTTTTTAATTTCACATTTACCAATTGATGTTCAATGATTGAATATTAAAATATTGATAAATAATATTGATAAATATTAGCATTTAAAGTTTAATTTTAAAACTAATGTTCAATATTTAAAAAATATAACTCAATATATAAATATATATTTTTTATTTCATATAAAATTAATTAAATTATAAAATAATTATTTTTTTATCATTATACAATACAATTATATATCCAAATATTTTATTGAATAAAGGGTAAAATTGAAAATATATGAAATAATATTTTCCTTTCATTCCATATTTTGCTTTCCAAACAAGAGAAAATAAATTGATTTTTCTTTCTCTCCCTTTTATCCAAACATGAGGAAGGAAAATGACGAAAAAACATAAAATTTATTTTCTCAATTGATTTTTTTTCTCTCCCTTTTATCCAAACATAAAGAAGAAAAATAAAATTTATTTTTTCTCTTTATTTTCTTTCCTCCCTACATCATTTTTCCAAACATAGTGTTAGTGTTACATAATGTAATAATGACGGTTGCTTTAAGGGTGTCAAAACAAGTTATGAAACGTAATCACGATTCATAAAATATATGAAATTGATGAATTATATTTGAATTTAGGTGGACCAATTTATAACACAATTTGAAATAGGTTATGTCATGAGTTGACATGTGAACTTGTTAGAACCTATTTAATTGTATGTGTCATGTCAGTCTGATATAATTTATTTATAATTTGCATATTTTATGTGTAATATCAATGTCAAAATAGTTATTTGCATAAAATATATACAAGGTTTTTTTTACGTATCAATATTTATTGAGAAAAGTTTAAATGATGTTTATTTAAAATTTTTATGTGTTTGAGTTTATTTATAAAAATATTTAAATTTTAGTGTTGTATTAATTTTTACTTAGATTTGTATTGATATTTGCTTTGAATCTTAAAAAATATATGATTATGGACAATATTTTAATTTATTTGAGTAAAAATATAATAATTTTTAGGTTATAAATTTACATATGTCAAACGGATCGTGTCAAGTTCTATGATTCATTTATGACCCAATTAAGTAAACAAGTTACATTTATTGTATTCCTGTAATATGTTTAAATTTCATGTTGTATTCGAGTTTAAAAATCCTGATATGATTAATGAATAGGTAATATTTGTGTTGACTCTAATTGTGCAACTTGAAAGGGCTGACGTGACATGAACACGACCTATCAATCCATTTTGACACCCTAATTGACTCTTCTTAATGAATGACGTAGTTTATTTTCTTTTTAAAAAACAAATAGAAGAAATGAATTATCATTTATTCAAAGTTTTCCTCATTTGTGTATATATATATCATTTAGAGAAAATATTATTTCATTATCTATACTAAAATAATTTTATCTATTGGTTTTACTATAATTAAATTAATTCAAATATCTTTTTATATAAGAGTTCAATATTTAATTTTAACAGGTACATTTTAAGTATTTGAAGAAATTAAAACTAGCTTTAATTATATTGTTTAAAGTTTTTAAAAATTGAATATTGAAATACTGCTTGTGGAAAATATTAATACTAATATTTGGAAACTTAACCCAAATATCCAAAAACAATAATTATGTGTTAGCTCATGACATGGATTTATAACTAGAGGACATCATTATAAAGAAAGCGGATACATGCATCCATCTTGAAATTCTCAATAATGATGTTATGTTTTGTCAACCCTAATAAGTAATATTAATGCATGCCAAGATTTTTCTCCATCAATATGTGATAACCACTAAACGGGATTCAAGAGAATAAATATATACTATTAATTTCACTTTCATAGGTTACTTTAAATCATTGTTTATTATTTATCAAATAATTATATAACATAATCACATATCATTATTTTATATTATATTATAAAAATTGTCATATAAAAAAATATTTTTAAATAAAAAATTAAAAACTCCATTTAAATAGAAAATTAAGAAATTCAACTGTTATAATAAAAAAAACTATATAAATTAAAAATTAAAAAATCAACAAGTAAAAATTATAAATAGAAAGTCATAATTATATTAAAATATTTTGAATATAAAATTAAAAAAACTTAAAAAGTATAAATTCTACACTATTTATAAATATGAAGTTAGAAAAACATAAAAAGTAAAAAATTTTAAACATAAAGCCAAAATATTTGAAACATGAAATTAGAAAAACCTAAAATGTAAAAATTTTAAACTACTTATAAATGTGAAATTAGAAAACCTAAAAAGCAAAATTTCTATATAGAAAGTCAAAATTTAAATGAATTTTATTGATTGTTCGAAAATCTAAATATATAAGGATAAATGAAAATAAAATATATTATCAAAAATTACTTTATTCAAGTTTAATAATTTTTTTCTCTTAAAATTGTGTCACACAATATTGAATATATGAATTAATAGATCATTTTTTAATTACAATTACTGCATATATGTTTATATAATTTGAAATTATTTGTTAATTTTATTTTTGATTATGAAATACTTAATATTATTTATTTGATTGATTATTAGGAATTATTCCTTTTAAATTTAATAATTTTTTTTAAAATTGTGTTACATAAGATTGAAAATATAAATTAATAGATAATTTTTTTTTTATTTTAACTAACTATGTATATAATTATAAGTTTTGAGAAATTTTTTTATTATTTTATTTACTTTAACAATAGGTTTTTAAATAATATTTAAATTTTAATTATTATTTAAATTTAAATTTTAATTAACTAATTAATTAATTAATCAAAATAAATGTTAAATTTATTATTATAATCCTATTACACAATGCTCCGAGCATTAACGATTAGTTAATATAAAAATATAAACCAGACCAAACGGTCACCTTATGAAATGTTTATTTGGTATTTTCTTATATACAAGAGAATTAAAAAATAATTACCATATATAATGTGACTAGTTATTTTAATAGGAAGGAACTTATTTGAATGAAAAGCCTATTTGGCCCTTAAAATTTTTCAAACCGACTTTTTAATGTTTCTATGATCGCTGACACAGAAATTAATCAAGTGCCGACATCTTAAAAGAAGAAGAATAAAATGTTTAAATTTTGAATATTTTTACTTTACAATCTTAAGAAAAAAAAAATCTTCTCATCATCATAAATCATAAGCATCACTTTCTTCTATCTCCCATCTTCCCATTTTCTCAACTACGATTAATATTCCCACAACATTAATTACTTCATTATTTTTAGTTTAAATTAGCTATCACATAATTTTCCATCCGATTTTACAATATTTTTCATTTTATAAAAAAAAAATTTGTTTCAACATACTCATCATTTTACATTACCAATGTAATATTAATGACTTATTTTCTAAATTTATCTTCGTTATTATCTCATAGTGTTAGTGTAGAATTTTAATTAAAGACAATTAAAGGTATTTTAATTCATATCAATTTAAATTACTTATAATTAATTATTTTTTTAATCTAAGTGCACAACTATAAAAAAAAATAAATATTATAAAATGGCAGGAATAATAATAATAATAATAATCATTGATTTGTAAATGATAATTTGTTGTCTTGTTTATTAAAACTCAATCAATCAACCGTTTTCCGGTGGAGAGGACTTTATGAAGTCCTCCAACTAAACCAGGGAAAACTTGAATAACGCATATTATATTTTGTGTTTGCACCAACTTCAGTCGTTTAAGAAAAAAAAATTGTCAAATCTCATTAAGTAATGTCTTAATTTGAGTTATGTAATACAAATACTTATTTATAAATAAATGTCTATTCATATATGATTTAGTTAAAAATTTATTATTAGATAATCAATCTTTCTTATAATATAGAATTTAATTAAATGAAATTTGAAATTAATAAAAGTATGAGACAATATTTAAAATGATAAAAATTTGAAAAAATGTATCACTAATAAAATATAATAATATATGAAAATGATATAGCATTTTCATTCTTAACTATAATATATTTGATATATATAATTCAATAGTTATATAAACTTTATATTAGATTCTAACTCCTGCATTACAAAAAACAAACATCTCTGTAAAAATCGATTTCAATTCTCTTTACAAACTAAACATTTAAGAAAAAAAAATCATTTTACTTTTGATACAATTCAATTTCTTTTCAAATTTCAATTTTGATTATGCTTTCAACATTTATAGAAAGCGACACTCGATATGATGTATTTTGTTCATATACAGGTGGTATTCACCATGGGCCTGCTTGAACGTGTACAATTGAGATGGTGTGCTACTCGCTAAAAAAAAAAAAAGCAACTATAAAATCTGATCTTTTAGTGCTCACTAACCTTTTTACAAAACCATAATTTTAAAGGAGTTAGCTATCACGATTTATATATAATCTTTAAAATAGAGATCACATTAAAGATCACAAAATCATCCCCTCACAATCATTAAATGTTGATTATACGAGATGATGGGAACCATTTAAAGACCACATAATGTGGTTGCTATTTAAAAACCACATTATGTAGTATTTATTTTATAGTCTCTATATAGAGATCAAAAAATATGGTATCTATATTGTGATTTTAATTTAGAAATCGTAGTTTGTGATCACTATTTAAAGATCACATATTATGGTCTCTATTGTGATCACTATTTAAAGATCACATATTATGATCTCTAGTTTATAGTTGTTATTTAGAGACCATAAACTAAATGTTCTCTATTTAGCTACTCCATTAAAAACGTTTATCTGTGATAGCTAAATAATTAAATAATTTATAATTCGATTATTATTATTATTATATACGTTTGAAATGAATTAAAAAATATAAACACCGAAACATAACTATAATCAAATAAAATATAATAAGGTACAATACTAATATTACAAATTCATAGTACTGAAAATAATAAATATTCAAATTACAATATTATAAAGTTAATTCCAATATTATAAAGTTAAGTCATAAAAGACCGTTTATAAATCATATAAAAACCACGTAATATGATAGCTTCAACATTTTCAGATGTAAGGTATTAGCTAAAACAGATGGCTTGGCTGGAACTTTGCTGATTATCAATTGGTGTCTCTACAGTGGAATTTGTAACTTGAGCTGCAACCTATGTCCTTTGTTGGATCTTTGTACGAGTTAGGAAATCCATGTATAAAAAGACATTTGTCCTTTATATGTCAATCCTTGTTATATTGCACACAATGTCTCTAAGCAGATTTTGTCTTTCTATGATTTGTTCTGTTATAGTGTATGAGGTATTCCTAGATTTATTATTGCAAGGTTTAGCGTGAGATTCACTCCTCTCTATTGTATTAGTAAATGAATTGAATACTAGTTTTTGAGACTCTATCCTTAGTACCGTTGAATAAGCCTTACTAATAGAAGGCGCAGGATCAAGCAACAATGTTTGATTCCGGACTTGGTCATAGCCATCATGCAATCCCACCAGAAATTGCATTAGTTTAGTTTATTTGTCGCATCGTCTATAGATTTTGCAGCACCACGTGTACATGCTAGCACAGGATTAACTGAAGCAATTTCATCCCATAATCTTTTGACATTTATGTAATACACCCAGATTGAGGAATTTTTTTGTGTAATAGAAGTTATTTTCCTCTGAATTTGATATGTCATTGGTCCCTTGCTCTCTCCAAACCTCTCTTCAATTTCTGTTCAAAGTTCTCTAGCAATAGTTAGTCTGAATTGAATCTAACCAAATCGTCTCTAATTGTCAGTATTATCAATCTGACCAACTAGTTCTATTCGATTTTCAAAACATTAGTTGTCATATCACAAGATCCTGGCCTTCATGATAGCCATTTCAACCATTTGGGTGAAGCCAGCAAATTTAGCATTTAACCATACTTAATTATCACAAGACAAGGCGACATGTAACGACCACTTGAAACCCACATTTAATTGGTAGTACAAGATTGTAATGGAACCCATATTTTCGTTCCTCTTTAATGCAATTTCTGGATATGTACCTATTATATGGCCCAATTATTGATTGCATTGACTATGACATTTGGAAATCTCAAACCGCACCGAATTCCCGAATTGAAATACTTTCAAATTTGAAAATAGCCAATTTAATTCATAATCTTCAAACCTAACAGAAAAATTTTGAATGGTTCAGGATAAAACCGATTCTAATTAAATTGATGACTGAATCATTATCTTGGTCCAACCGAATTAGCCTTAAAATTATGAACCTAATCAAAGTGTATTACTTTATTATTTATAAATGTTTTCTATTTTATAATTTATATTGCTTTATTAAAAGGTACTCTAAACATCCGAATTCTTGATTTATCTAAATTATACTAAATATAACTGAATACTCTCAAAATTCTCTATCAAAATGAACAAAAAATTTGAAAATTTTGATATGAAAGATTTGATATTTTGGTTTGGTTCTAATTTGAAAAGTATTAAAATTTTGATGTTAAATTCGGCTTAAGAGACTTACAATCTCTACAGCATTAAGACTTATTTGGCTTCATTAATCTCTGAACGCTAATAAGAAGTTGAATACTGAAAAAGGAAAAATAATACACAAAATCGACAAGATAGTTAATGCAGGACAGAAATCCAACCGAGAAAATACCGCATGTCTCGGCAAGGCGGACGGACGTTGGCAGCGGGGCTTGGCCCTCAATATATTTTTTTTCTTTTATTATTTTAAAAATCTATTTACTCTTTAGTTTTTATGTTTCTTAAAATTTCCATATTAGGTTTGTTTTTTCATTTTATTATCTTAAAATTTATTTGGCCCTCAAAACTTGTTTTTTTAATATATATATATATATATATATATATATATATATATATATATATATATATATAAAATAAAATTTGATTTATTTTATGTTTTATTTGTTGTTATATTAT
>CATIWR010130754.1:0-14296 GCA_949677035.1 Omphalea diandra | reverse complement strand
ATCATGAGAGCCAATCTGTGAATTGGATGTCTCAATGTGCCAAGGAGAAAGGTGCTAAGATTTATAGTGCCTGGTTTAAGTGGCCTACCTTGAAACTGTGCTCTAGGGAGCTGAGAAAGCAGATTTCTAATAAGAAGAAGAAGAAGAAGAAGGATTCTGCAGCTGGGCTTTTTGTATTTCCTGTTCAATCTAGAGTAACTGGGGCCAAGTACTCTTACCAGTGGATGGCACTTGCGCAGCAGAATAATTGGCACGTTTTGCTCGATGCTGGGTCATTAGGTCCAAAGGATATGGATTCCCTAGGGCTTTCCTTGTTCAGACCAGATTTCATTGTCACGTCATTCTATAGAGTGTTTGGAAGTGATCCTACTGGGTTTGGATGTCTTTTAATCAAGAAATCTGTAATGGGAAGCCTTCAGAATGAAAGTGGCCGTACTGGAACAGGAATGGTGAGAATTCTGCCGGTTCTTCCCCAGTATTTAAGTGACTCGATGGATGGTCTTGATGTTTTTGCTGGAATGGAGGATGATGCAATGAATGATAATGAAGATGCAGTACCGGAACCACACGCAGGGTCGCAAATGCCTGCCTTTTCTGGTGTATTCACTTCTAACCAGGTCAGGGATGTCTTTGAGACTGAGATGGAACATGATAATAGCTCAGACATGGATGGGGCAAGTACCATTTTTGAGGAAGCTGAGAGCATTTCAGTTGGGGAGGTTATGAAAAGTCCAATTTTTAGTGAGGACGAGTCATCAGATAATTCATACTGGATTGATTTAGGTCAGAGTCCACTAGTATCTGATTACTCTGGGCAACTGACCAAACAGAAAACAGGATCACCATTTCCACCTACCTGGTTTGTGAGCAAGAGGAACCATAATCGATGCTCAGCTAAACCAACATCAAAAACATTTAAGAGTCCAATATATGATGATGATCGTCGCAGAATCCATGAAGATCCTGTTTTGTCTTTTGATGCAGTTGTGTTATCAGTGTCACAGGAGCTTGACCATGCCAAGGGAATCCCTGAAGAAGAACAATTTGCTGAAACGGAGCATAGCTTCAGCAATGGAGAGAGATATTCCAATTCCAAACATGCTGGAGAGATTCAAGAGGATGCTGAAATCAGGCACAGGTCAATATTGGCTGATTATAAGTTGAGTTCTACGAATGGCTTGAGACCTGAGGACCACATTTCTAGGCATGGTGACCTTCAAGGCATCTCAACCTCTGAAATTAGCCAAGATGCTAAAGAAAGTGCTATAAGGAGAGAGACAGAAGGCGACTTTAGATTGCTTGGAAGAAGGGAAAGAGGTAGATTTTTTGGTTTGGAGGAGGGTGATCGGGTTGCTAGCATGAGTCATAGGGTATCTTTCAGCATAGAAGATAACCACAGAGAACGATCAAGTCACTTGGAGACTGGGGAAATAACATTAAACACTCTTGGTGATGAGGAGTCCATGAGTGATGGAGAGTATGGTGATGAAGAAGAGAATAGGAGGGAACCGGAGATAATCTGCAGGCATCTGGATCACATCAATTTGTTGGGTCTGAACAAAACTACCCTCAGACTTCGTTATCTCATTAATTGGCTTGTTACCTCCTTACTTCAACTTCGGTTTCCTTCTTCAGATGGAGTTGGTGTGCCTCTTGTACAGATTTATGGCCCCAAAATCAAATATGAAAGGGGTGCTGCTGTAGCTTTCAATGTTAGACAGTGTAGTGGAGGACAGCTGATTCATCCAGAAGTTGTTCAGAAGTTAGCTGAGATAAAGGGAATCTCTTTAGGCATTGGCATTCTGAACCATGTAAGCATAGTTGACAGCCCAAAACAGCATTCTGGAGGATTTGATCTTGAAGACGCGGAATTGTGCAAGCCTATGGGCAGTGCCCGTCACAATGGGAAAAACGTGTTTTACCGAGTGGAGGTCGTCACTGCATCGCTTGGATTTCTAACGAATTTTGAAGATGTCTATAGGATGTGGGCATTCGTTGCTGGGTTTCTTAATCCATCATTTGTTGAGGATCACCAATTATCTACGGTTCTTGAGGATTCAGAAACGTAGGATTTGGCACTGTATTAAAAGGATTTCTGTTTAATTTTGAAGGAATTACACGAAGGCAGATATATTCATGGCCAGTGCAGTCAGAACACTGTAGGACTGGTTTTCTGGGGAATGTAATGTTGAAGCTAACAGCAAAGGATACAAGGGTATGTTTTTTGCATGGTCTGGTCCTTTTGCTCTTTCACAAGAGCCCATGTGAGCAGATGAATTTGTTCATTCTTATTGATGTATCATGTAATATTTGTATTCCTCTATCAAGTTTCATGTAGAGTTGTGCTCTATGAACGTATCATATATCAGTTGTTCAGAACCTAAAATGGAATGGAATGTGTCTTGAGGATTTTTTCTGATATTTGTAAAATTTGTGCTTCTCCTTTTTTATTCAATATTCTGGTCTGCATTATTTATGATGTAGATGTTTGCTCTCCTGAGCCTTGTTTTGGATTTGGCTTGGCACATTTGAGAATAAAGTAAATTCAGGAAACTTTAGGATGTAAAATGTGATTAAAATAAAAACCTGAAAAGTTTTTGCAATATCTTTAATAATCAACTCTGTATTTTGGTAGGTTTATCTACCAAGGAAATATAAAATAAATATTGGAGAAATTTCTGACAATTTTTGTCTTGATCATATGTTTGATTGCCAATGAAATTAGAGGTTAGTTAGATATGCCTACTCTCTCGTGGACAAGGTCTTTTTCGTATTTGATGACTACGCATAAACAAAACCAGAATCTATTTCCATAAACAAAACCAGAATCTATTTCCATGTTTTAATCTGGTTGCCTGTGGCCGATGAAGCATCAGAGTGATTCCAAACGTGGGTCTGGAATGAAAAAAGGATGGCTTATTTTTTTATGTGGCCATCAGGCTCAAAGGAGGGAGATGTGTGCCTGTTTCAGCTGGATCTCACCAGAAAAAGGCCAACGTGCTCTTGTGGTGGACTTGCTCATCTTTCTGTTGCTGGATAAGCTGTCCTACATCAGCTGCTGTCTATAAGATGCTCCATTTTTTTTTTTTGTTTAAATCATTTTCAGATTTCAATTTTTGTCTATTTTCCATTTGCATCTTGTTTTTACCCATTTTAGTATTGCGTATGGAAAGTATGAAATAGAATGTAAACAAAATAATTAACTTCATTTTGTTTTGGAGTTTTTTTTAAAGAAGGTTAATTGATGTAAACTCTTTAAAATCTTTTCATTTTATTCTTTAATCCCGATTTAGACTTTTAAAAAAAATGAACATTTGAAAATAAGTAAATGTAAACTTTTAATATCTATATACTCTCATTTACATGATAAACAAATTTATAAATGTGGTTAATTTGTTAAACTCTATTTACATTCACCCTTTAAGTTCTCTAACCCACTCTCATTAAAAAAATTAAAAAAATGAATCTAATTTAATTATGGAATTTATTTCAGTTGATTTCAATCACAAATTCATATATATAGAATTATTCTATAGATTTATTCAATTTATTAAAAGAGGGTAAATAAAATATAATTGAGGTTAATAGATTTTATTTTATTTGAATATTTTTTAAAAGAGTTTAATAGAGGTTCAATTTATTAAAAGAGGGTAAATAAAATATAATTGAGGTTAATAGATTTTATTTTGTTTGAATATTTTTTAAAAGAGTTTAATAGATATAATTATTCAAAAATTTTCACTCCACTTTAAAAAAAAAAATATATTTGAAACTCAGTAAATATAAATTTTTAATATTCATTTACATCATAAAAAATTCATAAATAAAATTAATTCATTAACCTTTATTTATATTTAATTCTTTAAGTCTTTTTAATATATTTTATACTGTCTAAAATTTAATGCTATTTACAATTGACAATTCACATTACATAACATGATATATATGATTTTGAAGCTAACACAAAATTTTCATTTATAAGTACCGACAAAGAAATTATCCTTCAAATTAAAAAAAAAAAAAAAAAAAAAACATGAAAAGGTTCAACATCAGCGATTCATATGCTCTACAGCACATCATTCAAATTGCAAAACAGATAACGTCCTTCGCACTATCAGAGGAATTCTCCGCCAACAACATGCTTAATGTGGAGGATGGATGGGCTTTGTTCACCGGTCATCACTAAGCTAGAAATATCTGATTAAAGGGGTCTAGCACTAGCAGCCTTCTCCAATCCACGTGGCAATGCAACGGCTCTCAGTCAAGAGTTAGCAGAGTAAACCTGGGTAAGGGATCTGACTTTGTTTCACCGTGTGTGTAGCAGAAGCTCGTGATGTTTTGGATGCAATGTTCGGAAATGTCTTCATTACTTTATTAGTTCCCTGTCTAACATACGTTCGGTTTGCTAATTATGAAATACAGGCGGCCGTCTTCAGTGGAAACAAGTTAGATGTTGAACTGAGTTCGCATGCTGGAGCTAATGGTAGCACTGAGTAAAGAAAAAGCGGCCAAACAATTCACCTCCGGTTTTCCTAATTCTGTTAAAATCATGAAGAAATTCAACGTCAGTAGTTCCTATACTCTGGTGATGAATTACTTTTTATTTGTTCCTTCAATTACGTCTACTATAAATTCTTTTTTTTTTTTTTACACAGGATTTATGATTGTGCATCACACATATCGTGTGATAAAATAATGTGCAATTAGATGCCTTTCATGGCTAAATCATTAGAATGACATTTGTGCTTCAAGTCTTTAGGTCCCAGTATTTTTGCTTTCCCCACTAGAGGTTGATAGTGACAATAACTTGTTTATTTTTATTTTTGTGGGAACTTGGATTCCAGCATCCTATTTGGTTTGTCTATCGAAACTCAACTCCATCTTGTTTAGATATTCAACACGATGCCACAGTGGCTATTTAATTTTGTAAAAGATTGTGATCTTGTGAATTCCGGCTGCCCTTGCAGGCTCATACACATGCAAATATATGCAGGATTGGATTAGTAATTTTTGCACATGCTGATAATATCCAAGGGCCTTTATATAGCAGGAATTATATTCAGTTCAATCTTGCTCATATTGAAGTTCCTTTGACAAGCTTGTTGGGCTACTTTAGGGTCTATAGGGCTCCTTCTCCTTTTCTTAGCATAAACTCATAAGTAAATGGGTTGCTTGATCTTTTGAAAATATTAAACTTCTTGTGTTTTGAAAAATTACCCTTTGTGCAGCAAATCTCACACCAGTTTTCTGCAGAAAATCTTCCCAACTGCAAAACGGAAATTGTCCTCTGTAATTCACAAGGGGAACACTGGACAGTGAATTCAGTGCCAGACTCTGAAGGGTGAAATGTACATACATTTTGTGGAGGATGGATAGCCCTTGCTCATGAAAATGATATTAAGATAGGGGATATCTGCATATTTAATCTTGTTGGGACGTGTGAAATGCTAGTCCATATATCTGGATTTGGAGGAAAAGCGCTCCATTGTCCTTCATGAGGCATGTTGAGCAGTTGAAGAGACTATTTGTCGCTTCTTTGTGAGAATTGCTAGGTGAACCCTCGGTTTGATTTCTACATTTTTGTCGTGTGGAACATTGTTTACTTTCTGCATAACTGTCAACTATTGCCTTTTGCTGAGCTTATACTGTTATATTTAGTTGCCATTTTGGCGGTCGCCACTTCCAACATCAAACCAAGCTGATATAGAGTTAGGGAAATTTGATGATGTGTGAGTTTTGTATGCTAAGCAGACTTTCAACCAGCTTTCTTTGAGTGGCAATTGGCATGGTTTGTCTTCTAATGGAAATGAAATGCTGTAAAAGGTATCCATTGTCATTATGGTTTTTTCTCGTGTTTATTAGTGTCTCAAATATAATAATCTCTTGTGCTTAGTGGGGCTTCCTGTCTTATTATTGGTGAGCTTAATATCTGCCATATCTAAGCAGAGGCTTCTCGTTAAGGAGGTTATCTTTTCGCTTTGATCATGAATTTGCTATGCTTTCCACACATCTTGGCCAAACAATTTGTTTCCTCCACCTTCTTTCTCTCATCTCCATAAGCCACAAATTAACTAATTTTCGTTTCTTTTTGTCTGTAGCTCAATATAGTAAATTGGTAATTAATTAGTTGTTAAAATGCAAATTACAATAGCTCGTACTTCCAACTTTCCTACCCTTCTAGCTTTGTTCATTGGTTAATTTCCTTCAAGTTTGGTTTCAAAGCTGCATATCACTAGAAATGGAGGAAGAGGTCAACAAGAATTGCAGAAGCTGGAATCTGTTTCCAACACTTCTGTTTCTCTCAGATTCTCGATGCTGGATTTGCTCAGCGATTGTTTAAGTTTTCTCTATTGTAAGCCATAGATGTTCAACTCTTCTGCTACCCTTCAAATGGTAATGATCTTATGACATCTCATAAACTTCTAAGGTTTTCTGTTTCATGTTAGGCTTCGTAATTAAGGTGATATTTGTTATAATTTTGTTTAAAAATTCTTAAATGCAAGGCCTTTTTAATTATTTTTCTCTGTTCTATGCTTTTCTATTTTTTAGGCAAGTGTAGACTCCAGAAAATATGAATATTGAACCTGTTTTATAGGTAGTTTGTTATGGAATGTGGGAATTTCTGGCTTTGTTATGAGACTGGAAGTTAGTTTTGAGACAGAGGAGCTCAATTTTTTAACTTAACGTTGATTAAGAGACAACTTTTTGTTCATATTGTTGCTTTATCCCAAGTAAACTTCTTGGCTGTGTAACAAAATTTGCTTCTTGCTTTGCGCTTGTCTGTGATTTTTTTTTTTGTTCCTTTTGTTTTTCCTTTTTAGCCCTATTGAAATCTTGATTATGTTTGAATCATAGTTTATGTGTAGATTGAATTCTAATAATGTCTGCAATTGCAGGCCATCCCTGAAAATTTTGCAAGAATATTTGGAAAGCAAGTTGCCTGATATTGTGACTCTGAATAGTCCTTATGGTGCATCATGGGAGGTAAATCTAACAGCAAACGAAACTACTTTGTTCTTTGATCATGGTTGGTGAGAATTTGTCAAAGTCCATTCACTTAAAGAGAATGACATCTTGGTTTTCAAGTACAATAGGGGAGTCTCACTTATAAGTTATAGTGTTCAATGGACAAAACATGTGCAAGAATGTAGCTTCTTTTTTCCCCAAACATGTGGGCATAAAGACCATGATAGTGGATGCCAATAGAAAAGAACAAATGGTCTTGCTGAAGTTGTTATTGATCTTGTGGAGATAGTATTAGAGGTTCCTTGCCAAAGAAACCTACAAATAATGAAATATACATTACACCATTGAGGTGGGTTTTTGCGTTGCAAGTTGTTAATAAGAAAGCTCAAAGAGAACTTAAGTTCAAAACCACCCATTTTGCCCTAAAAGTGTGCAAGAATAAAAAAACCTCATACTAAACCGTTAAGGTTGCCTGTCATTTCCTGAGTTAATAAGAAAACTTGAAGAGAAATTACGATCAAGACGCCCATTGGAACTAAGTAGAGCGCAAGAGTCAAAGAACCTGATACCTGTGTTGAGGATGTACAAGTCAAACCTGCTTTTAAATTTGGTATGTATTGGCTTTCCAATTCTCAAACTTACCTATAAACAAGTAGGTAATGTTTTTTGTTTCTTTGATGTTGTATTAGATCTTTGAATGACTTCATCTGCTTGCATAAAAGATTTTTGGTTTGCGACCCAAAGTGTGGTCTACTGTTTCCTCTAACTTGGGCATGGAGTAATTTATATTGTACATTAAAGAGAAGTGGTTGTTTAATCACAATTGCATGTTTTGTTCGAAAACAAGTAATTTCATCATTAATAAGTTTCAATTAAGCATTCTTGTATCCAACAAAAAAGGGTTTGTAGCACTAGGGTGGAGTTGAGTTTAGTAAGTGATTGTCTAGAGTCGTCTAGAGGGTGAAAGAAGTCTTTGACATCCTTAATCTTGAAGATTAAAAAATGTGAGCCCCTATTGAAGGTGAAATGTCATGCTAGAGCAAGCTCATTCTCAAATTTCTCACAATCAGGTAGGATCTTTCAGAAATGCAACTAATGTTTACAAAGTTTGTAATAAATGGCATGAGGTTTCAAGCAAATAAGAGAAAGGGGAAAAAAGTTAGATGACATAGAGATAGTGATATGGTGCACCCTTTTTTTTATAGACATTTATATCTCATATATATGAAAAAGACATTTTTGTCCAAGGGATTTAGGGATTTTATTTTTTTACACTCTTAGTTTTTATTCTTTAGTTTTGTACAGTTACAATTGATATGAGATAAAAGATTTTTTTTTTTTTACCTTTTTATATGAAGAAGAAAAAGAAGAAAAGGAAGAATGAAAAAGAAGATTAGGAAGAAGAAGAAGAGGAAATAGAGAACGACATACTCTTTATCTCTTTCACTTGCTCACTCTCTCTAAAAAAGTGAAGAAGAAAAAGAAGAAGTTGATTTAAATAGGTTTGAATATGTTTTATTGATTTAGAGATAAAGAAACGATAATAAGATGAATGATTTGAATGATAATGAGATAAATATAACAATAATATCATGTTTCTCATATTCTCTTTCTCTTTTTCTCTCTCTCAAAATAGCAAGAAACTAGAGATAAATGTGAGTTTTTGTTTTTATTTTTTAAGATTTAATAATTATTTTTGTTGATATTGTTGTTTAGAATAAAAAATCATGAGTTTTTATGCATTTTAGATGAAAAATAATTAACAAATAAATATTTTTGAGCTAAAAATCAGTTATAAAGAGAGAAAAAAATTGTATTTGTTAAAGATTGAAGATGGTATCTACGTGCTAATTGTTCTTCTTCTTTCTTTTGTTTATCAATTATTGCATAAATCAAAAGTAAAAATTAAATAAACATTTTTCTGAAAACTGTTTTCTGATTTCTGTAATTAGTTTTTAAAAATTTTAAATTGATAAACCTAAAATAAAATTTGAGCTAAAAATATGTTATGAAGATAGGAAAAATCGTGTTTATTAGAGGTTGAAAATGATGTCTACGTTATAATTTTTTTTTTTTGTTTATCGATTGTTGCATAAACTAAAAGTAAACATAAAATAAACCTAAAATAAATATTTTTTCTAAAAACTGTTAAAAAGAAAAAATTTGAACTAGTAAACCTAAAATAAAAATAACTGTGTATAAATATATGTTACTTGATGTTGTTATAAAAAAATATTTGTAAACCAATAATAAACTATTTATAAATCAGTAATAATCCAAAAATAAACTAGCAATAAACCATTTGTAAATATTTTACAGTGTAAAAATAATTACTAGTAATAAACTAAAAATAAATCAGTAATAAATCATTTATAAATATTTTACGGTGTCAGAGGAATTACCAGTAATGAACTAAAAATAAATTAATAATAAACCTTTTGTAAATATTTTACTATATAATAATAACTAAAGACAAATATCATCTTCAATCTCTAACAATTTGATTTTCTTTCTCTTTTATGACTGATTTTGAGCCAAAATATGTTCATTTTTAATTATTTTTCATCCATAATATACCAAAATTTATGATTTTTTATTATAACTAATAAAAAAAACATTAAAAATTATATTAAATCTGTTTTAGAGAGAGAAATATTTGTTTTTATTTTGACATATTCAAAAGAATAAAAAGCAGCTGAAGAAGAATTAGAATAAAAAAGGCGAATAAGAAACAAATAAATAAGAAGTTTCGAACTATTTTTTTTGTTTTATTTATGAATGGGTTGTAAATTTAGTTGGAAGAAGATTTTTGCAAGTTGTAGATTGAATTTGGAGATTGTTTTCTTTTATTTTGCGAATATGTTACTTTTTGATTTGATGAAAATCTATATTCTTTTTTTTTTCTCATTTCAGTTATAAACGAATTTGTTAATTAGAGTTAATTAAAAAAATATAGATTTGGGCATAAAAATGAAATAATATGTTTCAAATCAGTTTTTTCGGGAATTTGTGAATAGTCAAAGTAAATTTGTAATTAATAATTTATTTTTAGATAACCATGTCATTAACATGAAAGAAATATGAATTCATTGTCAAAATGAATGGGCCGAATGTGGTAAAAGCTAAAAACCCATTTTTGGTTAAAAAATTTTTTTAAAAAAAAGTGAACAATGCGGCTCAATCCAAAAACCAGAGCCCATTCGTACATATTACTTGTGCATACCATTTTAAGCAACTCAGTGTTTCGAAACAACTAATAATAGCCCAATTCAATTCAATTTAAGTTATTCTATATACAACAAATCCAGCCCAATCGAAGAGGCAGTAGTGTTTCATACGGAGGCATCTCCACCGTTGGCCTAATATTACACATGAATCACACTGGTTGCTCTTGTATCTTACCCTATCGCATCTGCACAGCGAAAGATATTTCCACTAATTGGAGCCGTCACCCGGAACAGGCTTTCGACCTCCTTAGCTCCTATGGCGTTAGTTGCAGCGACAGGAAAAGAAATTCAAAAGAAAAAGAAAAAGTTGATGGATAAGAGCATTCAGGAAGCAATGTGAAAACGGAGATCAACAACTATAGTCCAAAGACCTGATAATTTAAGGCCTAAGGAGAGACGAAGCAATCCACAACCGCTGAACTCAAAGCCCTTCAAAGTTACTCAAACAAAATGTAAGTTTTACAATTTTTAGTTATGCTGTTAATTTAAGTCTCCTTTGTGGTCCTAAAAAAAATGAAAAATAGTGTGTTAGACCTGCTTGTTTACTTGAAATTGACGTAACTCTGTTTTGAGTTTTGAATTGAGCTGTGGTTGTACTTCCGTGTGTCAATGAATATATTCTTTTGGTGATTTACCTCCATACGGTTTAAAAGCCTGCATTTGAATGTTCAGATTTCAAAAAAACCATAAGCCATAAACATTTAGTTAATCTTAAATGGTAGCGAACTTAAATTCAGAGGACCCAACAAAGAACAGAATGTGTTGTACTGCAGGTAAAAAAATAAACAAAATTTATTATTACACCAAAGAACAGGAAAAACCCTTATTTTGGTTAAGAACCTTTTTTTTTTTTTAAATGCTCGAGGAGAAAAAAAAAAAAAAAAAACACCCCTCAGTGTGTGAAGCTTTCTTTAATTAGTTAAACATGACTTTTTGTTTTTAAATAAAACCTTTATACTGATCAGGTGTTTTGCTGTCACATACCAATCCTTTCCCCTGAAAAAACAAATTGCCTTACGCAAAAATGTCCCCTCAGCTGTGTTGTTGGAATGATTTTAAAAAGGTTCCCTTGGCTAAGTTCTGATCTAACAATCTTTTTCTTCTAAATAGAATAAAGTACTCTGTAACTAGTGAATAAATAATTAGAATTGTTAATCAATCCCTTACTAAGTTTTAATCTAACAAGCGACAGCTCCTTATTAAATTCTGTTAGATAACACAAGTATGTTTCCAATGATTTTTAGATAGCTCTCACTAAGTTTTGATCTAACAAAATGCTGACCCTACCTAACAAATGAGTAATTTTTCAGCTACCATGCTTGATATCTTTATATACTTAGAATTCTTCTTATTTTATAAAAAGGATTTTATGTTAGTTAAGAAACCCTTTACACGCTTAAAAA
Organism: Omphalea diandra; assembly: GCA_949677035.1. Lineage (NCBI taxonomy): Eukaryota > Viridiplantae > Streptophyta > Magnoliopsida > Malpighiales > Euphorbiaceae > Omphalea > Omphalea diandra. The sequence continues at coordinate 2,700 of CATIWR010130754.1, read as the reverse complement.
AATTTTGGTCCATGAAATATTTTTGTGTAACATGGCTTCCTATTTTTCAGCTAAATAGGTCTCATGAGGTCTAAAATAATCCAGCAATAGCAGAAGATGAAAAACCAACCTTTAAGTGCAAAGTTCTTAAAGAAAATAGGTGTCTTCATATTTAAGGCAAAAAAAAAAGGGTTAAACTCTGTATATATTTAGCTAACTATGCATGGAAGGAGATAATGCTCGAATTGATAAGAAAAATTAGATGATAAAGAAAAATCTTAAAGAATGAAAATCTAGTGTTTTACTTGCCATATTTTTCTCATTCTAGTCAAACAGGTCTAAAAGGGCTTAAATTAATTCATTAATACTAAGGTAAGGTAGCAAACTAACCTTGATGGAAAAGTCTTAAAACAGCTGATGTCATGTTTAAGAACAACAAACAAAAGCAACAAAGTCAGAACTCATAAGAGTCAGTTAGCTATGAATGTTGGGAGAAAATGCTAGAATAGAAAAGAAAAGAAAATGTACAACTACCAATATATGGAATCTTCAGCAGAAAACTCTGAACATCTTAGAAATAGCAGTATTGAGTATAGCACGTCAAAAGTGGATGTAGGCTAGAGTAAATAGTAAAAAGAAACATGCTTTAGAAGAGAAGTTACCAGTGAACAAGCTCTTAATGGGATAGAAGGTAAGGAGTTAATGACCTGTATTTATAGAGGGAGGGAAGCCATGCCATGAAGTAATCATAAACAATAGGGTTGCCATAAGTTAGCGTATTTTAGCTTTAAACCATGGATTGCAACTGAAATGCCGTTCAGTTCAGTTGCAATAAATAGAATGATAGTCTCCCATACTTCTTGTATCTGGAGAAGTGAAAAAGGCCACGGGGGTGCACTAACAATGACCTTGTAGGCAAATTGGTTACTTAAAAAATGACACTACTAACCAAAAAGATGTCTCAGTTGGTGAGAGGGTCTTTGGCATCAAACAAACTTTCAATATTCTTTAACTTTTGTCAAACAAAGCTATTGTTTTGTTGAATAATAATTTTTTAACTTTTGTGTCACATATTAGATGTGTAGCTCCAATGATTTCAATATTTTCTGACCATTAGTTTTTTTTCTAGTATTGGATGTAAACTTAAGTTGTAAAACATAGAATATATATATATATATATATATATATATATATAACCATTGATCATTCATTAATTTATTGCTTGCTGAACTATAATTTTTTTTGCATGTTAGGTATTAAACCATTGATCATTCATAAAAGAAAAAGGAAAAATTGCTGCTGATGTGTAATTGATGCTATTGGTACCTCATGATTATAAATTTAAACAGGGCCACTCAATCATTAAAAAGCTTAAATGATAATATGGTTCAAATACGGTTATATATATATATATATATATATATATATATATATATATATATTGGGACAACGTACGGTTGTAATTCATTGATCTGGTTTGGCAATAACGATGGGACATGTTTATCGCAGGATTGCATGGGAAAGAAAGCAGATGGAATGGGAAGGCATCTGAGACAGTCCAAAGATCTCGTGGGGTCCCGATGAACAGAAAAGGAAGAGCAAAAAAATGAAGATGGGGATGTGGGTAGTGCGTGGAAGAGACCTATTAGCTTAATATATGTTATGAAGCGCAATGCAAGGAGCTGGTTCAACGTGCTGGTCTATGAATGGATGCAGACAAAAAACGATGAGCAGGGGAGAACTAGGCTCTAGCCTTGCAAACGGACGGTGCCACATAGAAGAGTTCCATAGGAATTCCTCAGCAAAGATGATAAAACGCAGCAGGCAACCAGGGAAGGAGCGACGTGGCAGGGAAGGAGAGTTCTTGAAAAACCAAACAATGTGGTAAAATATTGCAAAATGACAAAAAGACAAAAGTAGCCTCATACAAATCCAAAAACGACAAATGTAACCTCACAAAAAGCCCTTCCATTTGCTTTCAATTGCAAGATCACTCTTTTCATTATTATTTTTTTTAACAAAGGTAAGTACATTAAAATAAAATCAAGTACCTATCATCAAATACGGGAGCAGAATTTCAGATATTTGAACATTTAAGCACTGAAACATTACTATTACTGCTATGGGTTGAAGATAAATGATATAATTTAGAGAAATAACATAAAATTAAATTCATTAATATAAAATGGAAATAATGTTGATTTTTTTCATCTATTTCTTCATCCATAAATATTGTAAACAGATAAGTAATTTGATCTTTAAGCAGATTAGACTAAAATTTTTCTACTATCTAAATATTGATAGCTAAAAAAATTGTTCGCTTTATTAGTGTGGGTTGTCAAATCTTGGTCTTTAACATCCTGTTTGGATGAGGTGTTTGTAATGGATTGGAAGAATTATTAATGAAATGGAATGAATTGGTTTGGTTTGGAAAGTGAGTGTTAAATTATATTTATGTTTGGGATAGTAGGAATGAAATGAAATGATTTGAAAGTAATTTTGTTTGTTTACACTGGAATAAAATGAAATGTTAACTTAAAAATTGACAAAAATACCCTTATACATATAAATATAATTTTCTTTTATTTTTTCATTTATCAAATATTTAATATTAAAATATAAATTTATTATTATTATTCAAAAATTATATTTTATTTTTATTCACAAAAAATGTGAACAATTAATTTTTTATAAGTTTTTCTAAAAAATTAAATATAAATA
>CATIWR010130663.1:0-28586 GCA_949677035.1 Omphalea diandra | reverse complement strand
AAACCTTTTTCTTAAAGTGTTTTGGTAGGCTAACACAAAACCTTACAACCTGGTGTTTATTGCTCACACCTAACAAATGTAAAGACGATGAAGAAAGTGAGTAGCAAAGACTTAAGAACTTTCAATGCTAGTAATTAAAATTGTTAGCAACCCTCTTCATGGCAGTTTGGTGGGGTATTTATAGCCAAACATCTTCAAAGAGACGTTGCAGATTATAGCTCATTAAATCCTTGAGACATGCTTGACAGATTCTGCATTTAATGCTTGTCAGGATGAAATCGCGGTCGTTACTGCCTTTCGCGGTCGCGAAATCCAAATTCTTCAAGAGAAACCCCGTTTGTTTATAACGGCTAGTCCACGTGTCATCTTCTTATTTGTTTACACAGAAAATATAGCCGTTGTCCTTTACCTACTTTCAGAAGTCGCGGTCGCGAGATTTTCTTGCACAGGGCGCGACAGACACCGCGAATTCAACTGCCAAAATTGGTAACTTTCTTCCACAAGAATCACGGTTGCTACTAGCATGATGCCTTCGCGATTTTTGACTTCCAACTCTCTCATTGGACACTTGTCAGGCTGTGGTTGTAGACTTGCTTCCCTTTTGAATTTCTTTGAAATTCGCGGTCCCGACTTAGCCGAGATTCCAACCGCGAATTCGTCTGTGACAACTTGACCTTACTCTTCTCATGGATCGCGACCGAGAATAGGCACTGCGATTTCCACTGCTTGATTTTCAACATGTCTTAACATGAATAGCGGTCGCGAATATGTAGGTTGCGGTCGCGATTATCATGCTACTATGGAATACATCAACTTCTTCATTTCTTCTTGAGGAATTGATTCAACTCTGCAATAACAACACTTATTTGAAACATTAGTGATGATCAATCTGCTTTGTCAAGATCAAAAGAGGTTTTAAGCCTAGGATTGATTATCCTAGTTCAACAGAAGTCTCGTTATGCATTTACTTACTAAGTATGTAAGCTCACTTCTTTTACATTAAATTTTATTTCAGGAAGAGTAGACTAAAGATTGCGGTCTAGTTACATTTTGAAGTTGTTGTCTAGCAGTCTAATAGATGTTGGGCCAGTATGTAGTTTATTAGTATTTTAGTTTGTTTAGCCACGTATACTTTGTTTTAAATAGTTACTATATTGCGAATAAGAGACATAGTGAAAAAAAAATTATTGAAATCAGGTCTTTTAATGACAATGAATAGACTAAGAGAGTTTTAAATGATTAGTAAATGGGACTTCACATATACTCCCTTTAGTAATTAGCTCCTTAAGTGGTTCCTCATTTGGTTTAGTACATCTTCTTATTTTGTCATTTTTCACCGTAGTTAGAATAATGGATATTAATGACTTTCTTTGGTACCCTGTGGTTCCTAACAACATTCTCTACTTCTTCTTCTTATAGTCTTATATTTTTAGCTTTTTAGCCCTTTTTTTCTTGGCATAGGTTTTAGTGGAGGCTAAAGTGGCTCTTCAATACTTCTTGGCCATAATTTAAACCCATTAGTAAGGTTGATATAATGGGAATAGATCTTTAAGTAAGTGATAATAGTATAACACTAATCCACATACTCCTCTAGATGCTCAGTATTCATTATCAAAGTAGAGCAAGCATGAGTGCACGGGGTTCCAATAAGATCCCATCTTTTACATGTATATGGCCTTTCTCCCTGTCAACTACATATTGCATCCAGGTCCCACCATTTAAAATTTATTTCCTCCTAACCATAATGAGAGGTATATTTAGTTGAAAGTCTTTATCTTCTTTAACTTTTTTTGAATTTTTGGACACAATTGTCCTTTAACATTCTTTATTGTGTCTTTCTTCATCCATGACCTCTTAATAAGCTTGGTTCTTATGAGTTCCAACATACTAATAATGCACTTATCTCTTGCTTTAAGAATATAACCATTGAAGCATTCACACAAGTTATTCAAGAGCAAATCACACTTGTAGTGTGTCATGAAATGGGATCTTATCCAATTTTTAGGATTTTTTAATTTTAGCATCCATGAAATTCCTTATTTTTCTACTATATTTCCTCTATGGCAATAACAAACTTTTAAATGTATCCACAATTGATATTTTAACTCTTTTACTCTAAACTCCTTGAAATTTATGTATAAGTGCCTAACACAAAAGATATTTTTTGATGCTGGATATTAATCATTTAATGTAAGTATAAGGCTTTAGAAATTCAAAGACAAAGAGGAATATCATTAGAATATTTTAAAGTTAAGCTTCAACTCTTTTATAAATAAAACTAAAGAGATATATAACACTACCTTTTGTCTAACATAAAGTTCCAATGTTGAGGATTCTTCATGTCAAAATATTGGTCCATCAAACATAAGAATTATTGGACTAGGTTGGTGAAATCTAAGTCAAAAATCTCTTTTGATCTTGACAATAGAGATTGAAATGTTCTAACATCAATTTCAAGTGTTGATTTTGCAGATTTTTAGATAGGTTTACATTGAAGGTTGTGAAAGGCATCCAATTTCGTGGTTAAGAACTTGGAATTCGCGACCACTATCTTGAAGAATGGATGAAGTTGAGACAAACAATTTCATGGAGGAAATCAAAATTGCAATTTTGCTAAGAAAGTGATGAAGTTGGAACATAAGATTTCACGGTGGAAGTCGCCGCGTCCATCTTCGCGACTATGACTTTTACATTTGCCTAACTCCTTAACCATACTATGCTAAGTGTCCCAAAGAGTGGTTAGTAGATCAAAATTCACTAGAGCAAAACATTGGTCGAGACCACAATTTGGCAAAACACCACCTCCTTGTCAAACAGAAGAATTTAGGGTGACCATTGCGTTTAAGAGAAAATTAACTTGTGGTTGCGACTTTTAGTCTGGTTCGAAGAACGTAACAACTATTTTTATTGAAAGACCAATGGTGGTATACCATGTGGACTAGCCATTAGATACAAACATGATTCTCTACTACGAATTCAACAATTTTAGTGTATGAAGAGAAATCACAATTGCGAATGTCTAGTCACGACTGCGAACTCTGTCTGACAGACATTTAATGCAAGATTTGCGAAACATAACTTGAAGATTTAAACATAATTTATTTATAACATCTCTTTAGTGGTTGTTGCCTATAAATGCACCACCAAATGGGCTTGAATGCAAGATGATAACTTTAGATTGTGCCAAAATTCTTGCAAAGTAATTCTCATAACTTTATTTCTTTATATATAGTTTGGTGTGAGCTATAAACACCTTAGGTTAGGGTTTAAGAATGAGTCTTAGAAAACTCTTGTTTAGGTTTGAGTATGAGTTTGGAAAACACTTGAAAATGTTGGATGTGAGCCTAGGAAAACACTTATAAAGGTTAAGTGTGAGCTTGGGAAAACACTTGTAAAGGTTGAGTGTGAGCCTATAAAACACTAGTGATTTAGTGAAACACCCAATTGGTGAATTGGGGAATGAATGTAGGGTTGGTTAATACCCAGACCACTATAAAACACTTGTATTCACTCTTCTCTTACCCTTTCTCTAATCCTTTATTTGTGTGAGCACTAAAGAAAGGGTATGAGAGTTTAAATTTGCCATCAATTCAACCCCTCCTTCTTGGTGCATTAGGGCTAACAAGAACCAACACCACGACTATTTGGTCTTTTTCCTATATACTGTCCAAACAACTAAAAAGATGCAATCATTTACATCAATACCCATAGCTGCAAAGAAGTTGAACCTTATATGTTCCCTTTAAAAAGCAACCATTTTATACTAATTAAGGGCATACAACTTAATTTAAAACCTTCCTTCAATGCCTTCAAACACACATAAACTCCTATGAACTCACCATCCTTACTAGTCCAAAACTTAATGGTGCTATCAGGGTTAGTCTTAAGGAGTTCTAACTTATGATGGTTCAACCAAGCAATTTATTCCTTCTCATCCTCATCTGTAAACTTGTGTGCTAATTGCCTAGCTTTTCATGCTTTTGTCCATGTAACATTTATTTAGTAGTTATGTTTCACAATTGTAATGAACCCACACAAATTCTAGCTAAGGTTAACCTAAAGGCTTCTAAGTACCTTTTAGCCAACTATTATAATGTTACATTATTATTCTTGTGGTCCTTTATACATGTGCGACTTAAGTTTCTTGACTTAATTTGCATAGTTGTGGGATCATTTTTCACATGACTAGCCCATAAATTCTATGGACATCCCTTAGCACATTTAGCGACATGCCTAATTTATCATTTGGGTCAAATTTCACTTCCCACCTATTGTTAATTAAATATTATTTATCAACTTCCCTAAATTGCTTAAAGGATTGGATTCTTATTCCAATAGTAAGTGTTGGATTATGCATATCCCTCTTTTCTATAAATTCTAGATATCTCACCCTTTTTACATTATTATCCTCATTAGTATATGTTTTTGATGCAAATAATAGCTCATCAGAAGGGGCAAGCATATTCTCATCTTCATTAGGTTCCCTATCTATTTCATCACTTACTATTTTTTTTTCTTTTTCTCCCTAACTAGCATATCTTTCTCAATATTTTTATCAACATATTTCTTAAACAAATCATCATCTTTATCCTCTAAATCATGATCCCTATCATGAAATTTAGTTGCATGGTTATTGTAATCCTCATCTTCACTATTTGTTTCCACATTATCACCGCAAATATCTTCATCAACATCCCCAAAATTCTCTTCATATTCATCCTACATCCTCCTACTTCTTCCTACACCCTTATTTTCATTGCCCACATGAACTTTCTCCACTTGAACTTCCTCTACTACTCTCTTACCCTTACCTATATTAACTTATTGAATTACCTCTGATTCCTTAGCATATACTATTGTAACTCTACTTTTAGGTACACTAAATCCCATCTCTAAAACATCATTATTAGCTTCTAGCTCCATAATACCCTTATTATATATCTCATATTTGGTGCTTGCTAGACAAATGAGGCATTTCCTCTTTCTACTACACTCTTTTAACATTTTTCAACTTTAATTATGGATAACCTATCAACATTGTAATAGTAAAAAAAAAATAAAAAATAATGGACACACCTAGATAATCATCAGTCCTATTCTGACCACTATGATTCATTTTAATTGTGAAATATTCAGAATCATTTATTGTTTATAATAAGAAATACACAAACATAGAAATCAATTATTACTTGCATACACAAGCATTTTAGAACTCTTCAAACATGCCCTAACACAAGTAACAATACATAGTAAATGCATACTAAATTATACATGCAAACAATAATACACCCACTCTAAATCTAGTAATAATACTTAGTAAATGCACACTAAGTGTAGTACATTATAAATGGAAACAAATATAAAATGAGTAGTGATTCCAAACATGCCCTATCATATTGAAGATTAAGTATATCAAATTATAACTTACAACAAATGTGGGCTATTGCATCTTTATCCCTATGTAATCAATCCATTTCAAATCATTTCTTGTTTGCAATGAATCAAAATATCATCTTTTTCTTCAAATCCTAATGTCACAAAAATCTAATATGCTCTTTCTTACCTGATGAGAATTTATGAAAACAAAAAAAAAAAATTGAAAAAGGCTTGAGAAAAAACAATAATAAAAAAAAAGAGGACAAGAGTGCATGAAGAGAGAAGTGGTGATGAGGAAAAAGTGAGACTTACTAGGCTAATGTGGCAAAAATGGAGCCCATTTAACTTAGTCGGTTTGACTTTTGTCCAATTCAAATGCCACGTATGTTGCTTTATCGGACATGTCAGCCTCATTTAGCCTGAAATGTAATTAAGTCTAATATGAAATACTAATGATACTTTAATGATAATTATGCAAAAGAATTTTCTTATGCGACCATCATAAAGTTTTGGTGAATGTTTGGTCGCCAAACATACTAATTACCCAATTGCTAGCGAAGAAGTAAACTGCAATACAAATTTTTGAAGGCCGTGTTGTGGGAGAACTGTTGGAGGTTGTGGTAGTGTACAAATCAATGGAGGCTGTGGTAGTTTTAGGTATGTTACAATATACGTGCGGTGTTTCTAATATTCTCTTCTTTTATAATATTGATCTTTTTATTTTATAAAAGTAATAATGTGGTCATATATTAATATCATAAAATATTATATTATCAATACAATAAGTTAACAAATGATAAGTTGTTATTTAAAATGGGATTTAAAACTAAAATTATTATTGAATATTAATTGGTTGATTAATATTGATGATGATTAGTGAAAGAAGTGAGGGTGTATTGAACACTTTTATTAAATTGTGTTGAAGCACTGCAAATGAAGTCATTGTTGATAAAATCCATTTTCTTATTTAGTAATGAAAAAGACAAAAACTACACTTAGAATTTTACTATAATTAAAATGACTAAAAAGGACATATATCAATAAGCATTTCATTCTGGTGAATTGTCTTTGTAATAGTGTTTCATATTTTATATTAAAATTATCTTAATTTTTTTATAATTGTTTTTTACCAAAGACCTCTTATCATATATATATATATATATATATATATATATATAATTTAAAAAATACTATAGAATTTGTTTCATTATAAATAAAATTAGCAAATTAAAAGCCAATACACAAAATTAAAATTAATTAAAAAACTTAGAGTCAAAAACCATGTTGTGTGGCAAGGATTAACTTCACAACCACTTTGGATCAGTTTAATTTCTTAAATTTTAAATCAGAATTGAATTTCGCGCGTGTGTGTATATATATATAGACACACACATACACACAATAAACTAAATATTAATTATTATTTAGTATAATTTTGATATAAATTTGTTCAACCCATATTTATTATAATTATTATGAACTTTTAATATAGTTAAAGTATTTAAATTTTTAAAAAGTTTAATTAATTTTACGTTACCCAAAAAATTACTATTATTAATTATTCTTTAGTTTTAGTGTGTATTATTTTCGATCATACATATTTTAATTAACATTGGATTATACTATAAGAATCTAATAAAATTACTTATACTAAAAATTAAAAAATTTATAGAAATTGAAGATTTTGGTATGATAACATAATAATCAGAGTCTTATATTTTGTAAAAATATATCAAAGAAATTTAATTAGATATTATGTGATAATATCACAAAAATTCTATCAATAGATAACTGTAATGATATTATTATAAAAATAGCAAAAACTTATCTATATTCGATGTATATCATCCTCTTATACACACATTCACTAATATATTAACACTTAACCACCTATAATTGCTAAATGAAATTGCTATAATATCTTTTTTTCAGTATAAAGAAATTCAAGCCTTTGATTAATATATGTGTTCTTGTCCGAATAATTGGGTATAAACATCTGGTGTAGGTAAGTTCTTCCCTATAAGAATTTTGAAATTAAATCTTTTATTTTAATATTTAAAAATTTAGTATTTGAATTAAAAATGATAATAACCACACTAGTCATAAATATGCTTAACTAGTAATTAATATAAAATAGGTATGGTAAATAATTAACTGTAATTTGTTATTAGATTATCATACAATTAAAATATACTATAATTATTTTATACTAATGAAATTTTAATCAAAATTTAATTTTATATTCTCATAAATTTAAAAATACTTAATATCATTAACTTAAAATTTATTTATATTATAATCATATTATATTTTAATCATATTTCAATATAAAAAAATATTTTAAATAACACTCAAATAGTTGAGCTCGTTCCATCTAAATGAAGGCTTGAAAAATTTGATTATGTTCGGAGTTCTGTTGTGCTCGTTCGCTTATGGAAAACATGGAAAAGAGAGTAGATGCGAAGGCTGAGATTTTCACTTTTCAATTTTAGGCACAATTGATGCAAAATGAAGTAGAATTTGAAATGATATTTTTATGAAAATAAAAGTTAGAAAACTGTTATCAATTTTTCTCAATCACGATTCTATTTTTCATTTGGTGACATCATTTTATTTCAGAATCTCAGGAGTTTTTAATTTCATCATGATGCTTTTTTCGTTACATAGTACTTTATAAACTGTTTCGATAAATACTCTCTCTCAATTAGTTTTTAAAGCCTTTAATTTTTTTGTTTAATTAATTTTTGATTTAATTTATATATCATTTACAATAATTTAATGTCCTTGACTTATGAGAGATAAAATAGACATAACTCTATTAAGTGTAATCATGTATAAAAATAATAAAATATAACTTCATACTTTATCTTTAACACTCATTATTTCATTGGTTCACAAAATATCGATGTATAAGTTGCAAAGGAACTTTGGCCCTTGTGTCGTTTTCAAATAATTTTCTAGTAATCGTTTTGTAGGTAATATTTAAAAGTGAAGAACTCGTATATAGTCAATAGGTCATCACATGCAAGTCTGTTAATTTTATTTGGTGTACTATACCGAAATATAACATGCCATAAATTTAGATCAATATTATCATTGCTAGATTTACTGAATAAGGAAAATAAATACTATGATTATTATTATAATATTTAGTGCTCGTAATAGTAAAATCATCCATAAAAAAACACAATTATAATAAACATGATCATAGGAAACCATAAGACAATTACTATAAAAAATGTAAACTATAGCCTAATTTAAGTAGCAGAAGCCTATAAACTAATTTTTTTTAAAAAATTTCAATAACATATTGGAGATCATGTATGTACAGAAACCTTGTTATAACTATAATTTACATGTGTTAGTCTCTTTTACTTTTATGTATAGAATTCAACCTTCTTATAAATATAATTTACATGTGTTAATCTCTTTTACTTTTACTCTAGCATTGTTACTGCCATGTCTTTGGATCAAATTTCACAAAATGGTTTTAAAGCTAAATCAATCAATAAATTTAAATTCACTTATTATTTTCTCTTCTTCAAACTAATCTTTAAACTCACCTTGCAAAATAATCGCAAGAAGATGGTAATCAAAATAATTTAGTGTATAAGTGTGTACGGATATCGTCTCCTAAAGACACATTCTATAATTATTGAAATATGATGATTCTATTTTTATCTGAAAAACAAATACTTGAGATAAGATCTAAACTACCTATGCAATGGAAATAAACTAAACTAACAATTCAATGGCAAAAAGATAACAACAATTAAGAAACAAAACCTTATGAATGAAATACCTAGGACACTTGACTTTACTACTGGAAAATCATATTTTCATTAATCATCCAATGATATGTTGGATTAGGGCATGCAACTACTGATTGGCTCTCCAATTAGTAAGGCTCTCTCTTGAGTATGTCACTTAACATGTAACCATTCCTCTAGATCCATCTCTCAGTATGAACTAGGAATGCATTACTTCATAATCACAAACAATCTTTTAAGTGATAACAATAGGTTAAGTGGGTACCTCTATTTATCAATTAACCTAAGGAAGTGATTTTAGTTATATTTCAATTTATAATCTCTTAATCTATAAATGAAACACAAATAATGTAATTGGTGGCCAAGCAATCACAAACATTAGGCTCAAGAATCATTCACTTGCAAAAGAAAAAAATTCCAACATAGCCATTGAAATCATAAATCAATTAATCAATATCTATGGCTGCATCAAGGTCTTTGATTAAAGATCTAGCCTAACATACTAACAGAACAAGATAAATCCAAAAGCGATAACATCATCTTAATAAGAGAAATAAAAATAAAGTGAAGAAAAGATGAAATTTCTCAATTGTCTTATGGATCTTCTCTTCTTCTTAGTCCTTGATATAATGATTTCTTGAACTTTTGTACTTAATCTTGTGTTTAAGTGTGTTCTCCTTGTTTTCTTCTTTAAAAAACACTTCTTTTTGACCCTCCCATGTCTCTATAGAAAACCTTAAGTGTTAGCCTTAAATACTCATTCAAAAAAGCTAAAACATAGGCTATAAAATATGATTTAATATGGCCAGGTTGCAGCCTAAACTAAAGTCTCTATTAGACTAGGATGGTCAAACTTAAGTCAAACCTCTCTTTTGATCTTGACAATATAGATTGAAAGGTTCTAATGTCTTTTTTAAGTGTTTATCAAGCATAAACTAAGATAGGAACTCATTAGAAGTTGAATGGAAGCTTCAAGTGCTAATTGTGGAAAATGACTCCAAAGTCATGACAAAAAATGCTAACCACTACTCATCAAAAGTTGGAAAATAATAGGTCTAGAAGGGTTCATGGTCTATGCACGGTGGAGGTAGCAACTGCAATATTCAAACCCATTGGAGGGACTCCAGACATTTAACCAAACAAAGCCACATTTCATGAGGACCAATGCCTATTAAAAAGTAGCAACAACGACTTTGGCATAACGACCATGACTTGGGAAAGTCCAAGAACTCCAAAATCCATTATGATTCGTGGTGAAGATAGTGGCCAACCCCTCTATTTTGCGATACTACTTTCAACATGTTCAAAAGGGATCCAATGACTAGTTGTGGATCAACTAATGCTGAATTGTCACGTGTGACTAATTGTTAAACACAATTGAAATTAGCAACCATGACTTAGCAAAATTTGTAGTGAAAAGATGTTCATGACCACAACTTCCTATCTCAATTGTAACTTTCATCTAACAAGTAATTAATGCGGGATTTTACCACTAACTTTAGAGATTTGGGCATAGTTTTGTTTGTAACATCTTTTTGGTAGTTGAAACTTATAAATACACTACTAAATGGACTTCAATGCAAAAGAATAACAACTATTGTGGTTTAACTCTTGCAAATTTATTTCTCAACTTTCTCTCTCATTAATTATTTGTATTTATGTTGTTGAGTTTTGGCGTAATCAATTAAACACCATTGGGTCTTATTTAGGTTAAGTGTGAGCCTTGGAAAAACACTTATAAGGTTATATGTGTACCTTGTAAAACAAATTATAAGTTAGGTGTGGGCTTAGGTAAAACACTATTTAATGATAGTGAAATACCTAATTAGTGAAGTAGGAAGTAAATGTAGGGTTTGTTAACATCTGAACCACTACAAATCTTTTGTGTCTTCTATTCGCTTATTCTTTCTTTTAGACTTACTCCTCTAACTTTGCCTCTAAAATTTAAAATTTTTCACCAAGTCAACCCCCATTCTTAGTGCATAAGGGCCAACGAGTGTTATTAGAGCATAGTCTTAATTCAACCTTTAATTATATAGTCTCAATTTAAGCCTTAATTAAAAAAAAATCAATGGCACAAGAAGGAATCCACTCCTACCTTAAACCTTTCTTTGAGGGATCCGACTATACTCATTAGAAGTATAGGATGGAAACCTACCTTGATAGTGATATGGTGTATCTATGGGATATAGTTGTAAAGAAATGGAAGCCACGAACCAAAGTAGTGGATGGTAGTGAAGAATTAATCCCAAGAGAAGAATAGGTTAAAGCTCGTAGGAAGGCTAATGGGAAGAATAAGAGGGTAATGGTAATTCTCCTAATTTCCATGCCAAAAGAAGAGATTGGCAGAGTTCAACATTGTCAAACCATACATGGAATATGGAAAGCTCTAGAGAACTACCTTAATGACACAAAACTTATGAAGTTTAGTAGATTAGAGATGTATGTGATTGAATAAAAGCTCTTCATAATGAAAAAGAATGAATCCATCATGAACATGACCAATAGACTCCTTGCCATTGTTAATAACGTAGAGAAGTATGAAAGAGTTCTCACCAAATATGAGGTAAACATTAAAATATTTAAGATGCCTCATATGGAGAAATTTGGGGCAAGGGTATGTAGCATTCAAAAGTCGAACCAAAAGATTAGGAAGGTGCCAACTGATGTTCTTATTGGGAAACTTCTCACTTATGAGATGGTTCTTAAGAAGGACAAAGAAATGAAGAAGATGAGACCTTAACGAGAAAAAGGTGAAAAAAAGACTCTTACTCTCAAATCCTCAAGCAAAGATAAATAGGTGAAGGAAAGCACCAGTGAAAGTGATGAGAGTGAAAAGGAAGAGGAAGAACTTGCTATGCTCTATAGGAGGTTCAAGGAGATCATGAAGAGAAAAAAGGAAAAAAGGAACTTCAAAAGGACATCTCCTAACTTTAAGGAAAAAAGAATGAGGTGACTTGCTTTGAATATGTGAAGTAAGGGCATATCAAGTCGGATTCTCTTAAATTGAATAAAAAAAAGAAATGGGATAAGGATAAGAAGAAAAAGCTTCAAAGTCAATGAGGATGACAACTCCAGTGAGGAAGAAGAAGATGAAGAAGTTGCCAACTTTTGCTTCAAGGCTCAAGAGGACTACTCTAATGTGGTGAGTACTTATTCTCATTCTTGTGATGATTATGATGTGTTTAAAGATAAGGATGATGACTTTTTGAAGCCATGTCCTTGAGATGCAATAAATATAAGTCTAAAATGAAAGCTTACAAGAAAAAGTGTTCTAAACATGAGGATGAATTTAAATGTTTAAATGATTTTGTAAATGACTTGAAGGCTTCTAATGAAACTCAAGAAATCTTTAGAAAATCTTTCTAAAACTTCATCTTCTCTTGACTCTTTAAGAAAAGAAAATGATTCTTTAAAAGATGAAGTTATTGAGTTAAGAAATTCCATCTCAAAATTTCATAAAGGGAAATAAGTTTTGGATACATGTATTGTATCACAAAGACTACCTTTAACATAGTCTAGGCTTCAATGATGCTTCCTCATCTACATCCTCTTCTCCCATCTTCATTAGTGCATCTACACCTCAAACTTCTAGAATAGACATGACTGGGAAGAAAAGTGTTATACGCACTAAGCTCCTTATTCCAAAAGGTAAATGAATGGTACCCAAAAGATCTAGAGCTAAGCCTCAAAGAGCATATAATGCTTATATATACACTAAGAGGCACACACATAAGAACTTTTCCTCTATTCCTCATCACTTTTACACTTGCATGCATTTACATGGTTAAAGTATGAAAAGGCTTTTCTTGCTTATACTAAGGTTATGCATAAGAGAAAGACTTATAAGTCTAAACTCCAATGCCATTATTTCATTAAGTATGGGCATATCAATGTCTTTTACTACATCAGGAAACACCTCAAATTAAAGGACCCTTCAAAGTCTAACCCCCCAAGGACCTAAGTATGCTTGGCTACCTAAATAAAGGTGAAATGATTTTGTTTTGCATGAATGCTTGGAAGCCACAAAGGAAAAAATGATTGACATATGGATAGTGGATGCTCAAAGCATACAATAAAAAATAGGAAGCTATTCACATCCATTAAGGAAAAGGTAGTGGTAATCTCACTTTTGGGAATAACACCAAAGGTAAGATAATTAGCATTAGAATCATTGGTAAAAAAGGTTGCTCTCTCAATGACAATGTGCTTTTAATTGATGGTTTGAAGCATAATCTATTGAATGTAAATCACTTATGTGATAAATGAAATAAGTCACCTTTCAGCCTACAGAATACCCAGTTACCACTTTGATGGATAAAAAGGTAGTCTTTAAGGGTGAAAGAAGGGACAATACATATCTAATTGATTTATACAATTTAACTAACTAATCTTTTAAGTGTATTGTCTCTATTAGCAATGAGTCTTGGCTTTGGCATATAAGACTTGGACATGCTAGCATGGAGCTTTTTCTACATCTATCAAAAGGAGAGCTAGTAAAAAGTCTTACAAAGCTTAAGTTCACCAATGACAAGACATGTAGACCTTATCAAATAGGAAAACAACATCAAGCATTCTACAAAGCCAAAAACATTATAAGTACCTCTAAACCCTTTTAACTAATTCACACGGACTTAGTTGGACTTACAAGAAATGCTAGTTTAGCTAGAAAACACTATGCATTTTTTCTAGTAGGTTCATTTTACTCAAAAAAATGACACTTTTGAAACTTTTAAAAGTTTTGCAAAACATGTTCAAATTCATCTCTTTTATTAGAAGTGACCATAGAAAAGAATTTCAAAATGAAAAATTTGAAAATTAAGATTTCTCACAATTTTTCTACTCATAGAACACTATAACAAAATGGTGTTGTAGAGAGAAAAAATAGGGCATTGGTAGAAATGACAAGGATAATGCTCAATGAATATTCCTTACCAAATTACTTTTAGGCCGAAGCCATCAATACCTTATGTTATATTGCAAACTATGTTTTCAAAAGACCCATTTTAAATAAGGCTTCTTATGATTTATAAAAATATAGAAAACCCAAGATTTCATACTTTAGAGTATTTGGATGTAAATGCTATATTCTAAATACCAAGAAAAATCTTGGGAAATTTGCATCTAAAATGGATGAAGGAATATTTCTTGGTTATTCCACTTATAGCAAGGCTTATAGGGTTTTCAATAAAAAGTCCATGGTAGTTGAGGACTTAATGAATGTTGTTTTTGATGAATTAAGCAAACTTCGTCTTGGGAATGATTCTCTTGTTGATGATCTTATAAGCAACTTTGAGAGGTTGTAGCTTAATCCCACACCAAAGGAAATATTGATAGACATTGAAGAGCAAGAGTAACCTTAACAAACAGAACAAGTCTAAACCAATAAGAATAGAACCAAGCTTAAGGGCTTCCCAAGGATTGGGGATACTCTAAGGACCACCCAAAAGACATGATCATTGGTGAAACCTCTAAGGGTGTAAATACTAGAGCTCAATTGCACACTTTGGATAATAATCTTGCTTTTATTTCTCAAATTAAGCCAAAATTAATTGATGAGACTCTTTATGATAAGACTTGGTTAATCGCTTTGCAAGAGAAACTCAATTAATTTAAGAGAAACAAGGTTTCATAAGTTGTTCTTAGGCTTAAAAACATCCATTTTTGGTTGCAAGTGGGTGTTTAGGGACCAATTAGATGAGCAAGGTTCTATCACTAAAATCAAAGCTAGATTGATTATAAAAGGTTGAAACTAAGGGGAATGTATTGACTATGATGAATCATTTACCTCCATTCCAAGATTAGAGGCTAGTAGGATTTTTTTAGCATTTATATCTCATATGAATTTCAAACATTTTCAAATGGATGTGAAAAGTGCTTTTTTGAATGCTTTTATTGAGGAGGAAGTTTATGTTGAATAACCTTTGGGTTTTGAATCTCATGATTTTTCCAAACTATGTTTTCAAACTAACTAAGGCCTTGTATAGTTTAAAATAATCTTTAAGAGCTTGGTATGCAAAGTGTAGTTCATTCCTTGTGAAAAATGAATTTATAAAAGGCAAGGTTGACACCATATTTATCTATGAAAAGGCATCACAAAGATACACTCATGGTGTAAATTTATGTTAATGATATTATATTTAGTGCTACTAATGAATCTCTTTTATGAGGAATTTACTAAGTGCATGACTAGGGAATTTGAGATGAGCATGATGGGTGAGCTTAAGTTCTTCCTTAGTCTTCAAATAAAACAAATTAAGGAGGGGATTTTTATCAATTAAGCCAAATACACAAAGGAACTTTTTAAGAGATTTGGCATGGAATGATGCAAAGTAGCTAAGACTCTAATAAGTGCATCAATAAAGCTAGACAAAGATGAATTGAGTAAGCCTATTGATGAAATGAGGAATAGAGGTATGATTGGATCTGTAGTCTATCTTACCATTTTTAAACCTAATATTATGTATAGTGTTTGCTTGTGTGCTAGATTTCAATCTTGCCCTAAAGAGTCTCATTTGCATGCAGTTAAAAGGATTTTGAGATATCTTTATGGCACCATGCATTTAGGTTTGTGGTATTCTAGGAATTCATCTTTTAGTCTTGTTAGTTATTCGGATGCAAATTATGCTGGTAGCTTATTAGATAAGAAGAGCACTTCTAGGACTTTTTAATTTATTGGTGAATACTTAGTGTCTTGATTTAGCAAGAAACAAGTTTTAGTTGCCTTATCTACCATCGAAAAGGGCTATATGGCTACATGTTGTTATTGCACCCAAGTTCTTTGAATGAAACTATAACTCAAAGATTTTGGCAAAGATGTTTATGACATTCCAATCTAATGTGACAACACAAATGTAATAAATCTTTTTAAGAATCTCATTCAACACTTAAGAAGTAAGCATATTGACATTAGGCATCATTTCCTTCGAGATCATGTGTAAAATGACAATACAATGTTAGAATTTTTTGACACTAACAACCAATTTGCAGACATTTTCACTAAAGTCCTTAATAAGGAAAGGATGAACTTCTTCAAGAGGGAATTTGGGATGCTTAATGGAAGCTTTCTAGGGTGAAAAAATATTGGTCTCATTGTACGTATGAGATGTTGATTGATAGTGATAATGCTTGATGTATATGTAATTGAATTATTGTGTTTGATATGTTAAATGAGTCAATTCAATGTGCACTTCAGCTTTTCTATGCTCAATTGCAAGAATTGATCATCAAAATATTAAATTGATCACATTAGTATTGGACCATATGTTTAAGATTCCATTTCAAGTTAATTTTTCAAAACTAGCTTCTAATTTGCGATCAAGACTGGGAGTCACAGTTCGCTACTTTCAAGCCTTTTTCAAAATTTGAACCTTTTATAATTCACATTCTCAGTCCAAGATAGCCATCGTGGCTTTTTAAATTTTAAAAGTTATGACCAATGACTTTGCACCTTTCTAAGGATTTTTTATTCGTTACAAAATTTTCAATTCACGGTAGCAACAAAGGAGTCGCGATCGCAACTTGCTTGTAACTGTTGGGTAATAACTTTTTGCATTCTAAATAATGCAACTCCTTTATTTATGGCAATTTAAGCCATTTTTAACCCTTTCATATCCCTTCTAAGCCTATTTAAACCCCTTTAAACACCTTCCCTTCACTTTCTTCATTTTCTCTTTCATCCGAACTCTTTCTCCCTCAAAATTTTCCCCATCTTCTTTCTTCTAACCTTTCTCATTCCCCTCACATGGCCCTAAGAAAGCTTACTAAAAGAGAAAAAGGCAAAGGCATTGCCACTTCCTTTCTACCAAGTCAACAAAGACCCTTTCTTTATCTCATGTAAGGCATTACTAAATAAAAAAAAAGAAGAAAAGATACAACGTAAATGAGAATAAGATCATCCAAGCAAATAAAATTCCCTCTAATTTCCTTCTCAATGTTCTAAAACTCATGGATGAGATGAAAGGATGTCTTATTTATTTGGGATGGGTTGAGTTCATAAGAAGGGTTGAATCGAGTTATGATGAAATCGTCAAGGAATTCACATGCACTGTCACCCTTAGTAAGAAAGCAAACACTTAAGTAGGTATGTATGGTCTAAATTTTTAGGGTTTTGGGAAAAAATACCATATCACTTATAACCAAATTTGTTCTCTTTTCAACCTTAAAACTAATGAAAAAGCACCCTTTAACATTTCCTCCCTCTACGTCCCATATTCTGAGTTGTGGTGTGCAATCTCCATTAAAGATGACCATGACCGAAAAATAGCCCTAGCCAAACACATTAAGACCTTTCCTCATTGGCTCTTGCATAAAACCATTACCTTGTCTATTTATTCTAGAGGAGATGGCAACGAGAAGGTCTCCTAAAAAGAACTTGCCTTTCTTTATTGCCTCCTTATTGAAAAGAAAATTCAAAATGAAAGATACTTTGTCAATTGATTCATATGAGTACTAAAACCAAAGCCCAATTTCTTATTCCTTCCTACATAACTGCTATTTATTTATTTGTGGGAGCTTTGAAAACTAAAAATGAACACTTACTCATCAATAAATTCCTTCCAAACTCGAATTTCATAGACATCAATTATATGGTAAATGCAAATGCCATGCATTTCAAGTCTTATGCCTATTTATTAGGGGCCTAAGGTGTAAAAAGGTAACCTACATCTCAAGCATCAAAGAGAATAAAATTGGTTCTTAAAGAAGAAAAGGTTCAAGAAGAAGAAGAAGCCCCTCATCTAGTAACTAAGGTAAAATCCAAGGCCAAATTTACAGCTATTTCTCTCTCCTTGATTGACAAAAAATTGGATAAAGTCATGAGGATGATAAAAATAAAGTTTCATCTTCTTTACCATCTATATAGTGATTTTGTTGAGTTACAAGAAAAGGTGGGAGCCATTCCCTGCCATCTTTCATATTTTGGGGATTGGGAGGACACCTAAGAGGAGGAGGAAGAACAAGAAGAATAAGAAGAGGGTGATCAAGCACAACATGGAGGTAATGAAAAGGATATTGATGATGATGCTAGTGACTCATCTCCTACTTTCTAAAAATTTATGGTGTTTCATTTATGTTTATATTTAATTTTTTTTTTAAATTATGGCCCTAGTATGTTGATCAAACATCCCAGTATGTTTGATTTATCCTATGTACTCATGTTTTTCTTACGTTAATGAAAATTTAATTTGGTTTGTGTTAAATCACTTTATCTTACATTGATTTGTGATCCATTGTGATCAAAAGACTGTACTTGTTAATTCTTGAATGTGTGCGTGGACACATCCCTTTCTTTACTCCCCTTCTTCTCTTAACCCTCTTTTTTTTTTTTTTTTTTTTTTTTTTATCTTAATAAAGAGGGAGAAAATATTGGATCTAATATGCAAAAAGGATAATAATTAAAAATAAAGTTAGACTTATTAACTTAATTAAGGGGGAGTATTCTTACACTTTACATATCTGACATTCGTTTTCTTAGTTCATTTCCATCACTTTGGATCATTTTTATTTATTTAATTTCTCAATTGACTTCCAAACACTTATAAAACTTGACAATACGCATGTTGGCTCTGTACCCTTTGCATATTCAATCTAGATTGTCAAAATAAAAAAAAAGGGAGATTGTTGGACTAGGATGGTCAAACCTAAGTCAAACCTTTCTTTTGATCTTAACAATATAGGTTGAAAGGTTTAATGTCTTTTTTAATTATTGATCTTATAGAAATTAAGATAAGAACTCATTGAAAGTTGATTGGAATGTTAAAGTGGCAAGTGCGGGAAATGACTTCAAAATTGTGAGAAAAAATGCTAGGTCGTGACCACTACTTATTAGAAATTGAAAAACAATAGGTTTAGAAGGGTTCACGATACATGTCGTGGTGGATGTAGTGATCATGATATGCAAATCCATTAGAGGTACTCCAAACATTTAACCAAATGAAGCCACATGTCAAAAGGACCATTGTCTATTTAAAAGTTGAGACATCAAATTTGGCATAATGATAGCGACTTATGACAATCAAAGAACTCCATAGTCTAGTCTAATTCATGATGAAGATAACGACTAACCCTTCAATTTCACGACCGCTACTTTTAACATAGTCAAGAGGGATCCAATGTTTAGTTTTGGAATAACCAATGCTAAATTGCCACGTGTGACCAGTCATTAGACATAATTGAAATTCATAACTATGACTTTAGCAAAATTTAGAGTGAAAAATGTTCACGACTGTGACTTTCATCTAATAAGCAATTAATGCATGATTTTGCCACCAACTTTGGAGATTTGGGCATAATTTTGTTTGTAACATCTCTTTGGTAGTTAAAACTTATAAATACATCACCAAACATATTTTAATGCAAGAGAATAACAAGTTTTATGGCAAAACTCTTGCAAATTTATTTCTTAGCTTTTTCTCTCATTAATTCTTTATGTTTGAGTTATTGAGGTTTGGTGTAAGCCATTAAACACCAATGGGTTTGGGATTTAGAGTGATCCTTGTATAGAAAAACTCTTATTTAGGTTAAGAGGTAGGTGTGAACTTGTGTAAAACAATACTTAGTGACAGTGAAATACCTAATTAGTGAATTGGAGTATAAAGTAGGGTTTGTTAACACCCAAACTACTATAAATCCTTTATGTTTTATATTCTCCTATTCTTTCTTTTAAACTTGCATCTCTAACTTGTCTCTAAAATTTAAAATTTTCCACCAATTCAGCACCCCTTCTTAGTACACAAGGGCTAACAATCGCAGCTTCCAACTTTCATCAGACTAAGGGGAGTCCCAGTAATGGGCATGACAACTTCTTTCATTCTTCCATGTTCAAATTTTTAGCTTGGTCTATGAAGTTGCCAGCTTTGCCTATTTTGGTCCAATTCAATTTTGAACTTGCAAAAACACCTATAAAACACCCAAATATGAGAAATAAATTAAATTAATTCAAGATAACTTAATTTATACATAGGTTAACATCAAATCAAGCTCAAATCCTACTAAGTATATATGTACAAATTAAGCCTAACATCATGATTCAAAAATTAGGGTTGAGCTGGCACTAAACATCAGATAACTTAATGTCACTTGATTCCAAAACAAACATGACCCTTAAAATTATCATTATAGTTATCTCATAACATCATATCTCTATATTATATTTTGCTTAAGGCATTCAAGAGTCGTAGGGTATATGAAAGGACTCTCAATGACCCTTCTTACTATCCTAATAATTCTCATCATAACCACTAAACCTAAAGGAGTTCATAAACTTGTAACATGCATTTATCCATTCATTATCATACATTCATCATCCACATCTCAATGGGCATAACATACCTAAACACCAAGTTATAAGTCTCAAGATACACCATTCATAAAACCAATACAAACTTTCTAAAAATAGAAATATAATAATATTCATGGTTATATACTATATTCATCCTTAAAAGTACACACAAAGGTGTAAATTATATTAAGAGTTAAGAAACCAATAAGTGGTCTATTCATCTTTTCTTAACTCCTCTTTAAAGACATGTACACCTAAAATGTTGGTGAGATAGGAAATTAGTATCTTAATTCATCAAGCATATACTAGCCGATACAACATATCCTTATTGATCTTAAATAATTGCTTTTAGACATTCTAAACATGCTCTTACACTATATATGGAAAACATATAAAATTTCAATCATAGATAAAGATAAGGTAGTCTAAGTCATTTATTTGGTTTTTAGGCAATAAAGGATCCCTTATTTATTTTTGGTGCCTTGTCCTTTTTTTGAGGCTTAAGGAGAATTCTTTGATTCAAGCCAATTCATCTTACCTTTTAAAGCTTAAGGATTATTTCTTGATTTATGACAAGCATGGTTAACATAACATATTTTGTATCATTAACTTCTTATCATTATCAATCACCTAACAGGTGGCAAATCAAAACATCCTTAGTGATTACCAATATAACATCATCCCATTTGATCATAAAGCCTAATTAATTTTTCCTTAACACAATGAACTAATTAATGAATTTTCTAATTATCTTTAGTTTCATACCTTAATAATGCATGAATGCTGAAAAAAAGGGAGGACAAAGTAGAGGTATGCCATAATAATTAGTATATACTTATAACTTCTTATTCACCTTAGTTAAGGAAAAATGATTTGAGCTCTAATTCTAGAATAATTGGCCTCCTCTTTGCTCTTAATGGTCTGGGAACGCATCATATCATTATCATTAACTACCAAGGAAGAGATTAGAAGGAAAAGCCATAAGAGCCTAACTAAATCATAAATGTCATAAATTCCACTTTAACTTCTAAACATTCTCTAAATCATAAATGTCATAAGTACCACTTTAACTTCTAGACATTCTCACTTCGAACTGAATACTTAAATAACTTTAAAAATATTAAAGGAAATTATTTGAAGTAATAATTGGAAAGATTAATGATAATCTAGGTCAAGTCTTCGATTAACTCTTTAAGAGCTTCAAACCTTGACCCCATAAAGTTTAAGTTGCGTGTAAGGAATTGTACCATAAATTTATAAGATTATTACTTTCATTACTTGATTAGCGAAGGTTGGGTAAAAGAGGTCTCTTGGAACTTAAAGAACACACTTGAATCCATGGAGAAATGGCTTAGATCTTAAAAAAAAAAATCTTAGTGAATCAAGCAAATCTTTTATTAATTTAAATGGGTTTGATGTTTAATCTAGTACTTAGGTGTAAAATGCAAAAAAAAAAAAAAAAAAAAAGAAAAGAATACACTCTTAATTATTCTCGATTATGAGGATGGCAACCTAATTTTAAGCAAAATTTTCATCAAGTTCTAATAACAAAAATACTTACCCACAATGTTAGAATTTCTTAAGGATTTGTTAAAATTAAGGATTAAGGCAAAGCCTTTTCACTCATGGAGTTTATAATTATTATGTTTAATGACCTTATTGCGACTGTGTTTAAGGAAACATAGTTGTGAGCATTAAAATTTTGAATTCTTTGGATGCAAGCTTGTGATGAGAATTATATTGAGATCATCAATAAAAGGGTGAAGAAAATAATGTCGAAAAAGGGGCTAAGCTTGGATAAACTCTTTAGTTATATGCATTAGGCTAATTTTGTAATGGATATTTTACTAATGTCATGATTGTATTTTTATTAAATATCTTGATTATATTGTGTTTATAGCTAAATGATAAATTCCATGAATAGTTAATTCTACTTATGTTCATCAAGTATGTGACTTGATAGTAAAACCCTTAAGTGTAAGGAATCCATTCTAAATTGTCCTTAGCCGAAAGGAATCCATTCTAAATTGTCCTTAGTCAATCATCATTGTTGGGATAATAATGAATGAAGACTAGCATGTGTTTTGGTTGAAGACTATGTTTTACTAGTCATGGATATGAGATATTAAGTCAAACACATATATGCATGTTTAAGAAACATTGTATTCGACTGGCCTACTATGAGAACACATGGGTAAATTATCATAATTAATTATCATGTAATAGTATTAACTTGATTCTTTGACCTAAAAATCACCATGGATTTAATATGATGAACTTCTAGTTTTGATTTAGTCCAAAATTATCCTTAACAAGATGTTTATACAAAACTGATATTGGACATGAAATAAATTATGTAGAGGAATATGAATGATTAAGAAGGAATTTATCCCTCATATATTTATGGGAAATATATCTTTGGGCCCCTCGATAAGTTAGACCAAAGAGATTGCATGAACCTATAAAAATGAACTGATAATGGTTATCAATATCATTTTTCATCAATCTACTTAGAGATCTATAAATAATTGAACTATATAAGGATGACATAATCCATAACTTATGTTCAATTGAGATATAATGTGACAAAAGGATTATAATACTATTTGTAAAATAGATTAGGTCAGATTATTGACTTTCACATAATTTGGGTAATCATAATATTTTGATAGAGGCCACATATGACTTGGGCCAAAAATAAATTTTGGTCCACTGCCAACATTATATGAACCTATAAGGTCGTACACTTAGAACAAGCTTAAAAGTAAAATTATAGTTATAGCTCTCTATTTATAATTAAGATAATTAGAAATATTATTGAAACTATTTAGATATCTATTTTGTTTAAAAGTTAAAATAAGATAAGATATTATCTTATTTATATCTTTCAAGATATAGAATTGGCATAAATATCTTAATGGTTAAGATATATACATATTTTTAGGGTTTTCTAAGATAGTAAGCAATTATTAACACTGCCATCCAAAAATACAAAAGAGAGAATCATGTTAAACCTTGATGTTAGCACACTATTGGATTTGGAGATAGCCTGTTCGTATAGATACATACCTATAGAGGACATTCACCTTTTGGTAATGTTGGCTCTTATGTACTAAGAAGGGGGGGTTAAATTGATGGATAATTTAAAATTTGAAGGGAGGTTAAGTAAATAAAAGATTGAGGAAAGGGAGAAAGGCAATCCACACAAGTTATTTATAGTGGTTCGGGTGTTAGTAAACCCTATGTCCACTCCCCAATTCAGTAATTGGCTATTTTACTCACTTATTATAGTGTTTTACTTGCTTACTCCAAACTTAGTGTTTAGGCTCGCACCAAACCATAATTACACTTGTGTTTATGGCTCACTCATAACATTTCATAAGAGTTTTCTCATTTAAGGCTCGCTCTAAAACCCAAACCCTAAGTGTTTAAGGTTAACACCTAACCTTTAACAACCTAAGTACAAGGAATTAATGAATTTAAGCTTTGAGAATTAAATGTGCAAGAGTTTAGACACAATAATTGGCTATCCTCTTGCATTCAAAGCCATTTAGTGGGTATTTATAAGTTTCAACCACTGAAGAACTGTTACAAATAAAACTATGAGTAAATCTTTAAGTTATGGTCATAAATCATGCATTAGATGCTTGCTAGAGTGAAGCCATGCTTAAGACAGGAAGTCCTAATCACGATTCATCTTTCATTCTAGATTTTGCCATTTTGTGGTCATGATCTTCAAATATGTCTAACAACTAATGACACTTGGTGTTTGATCATTGGTCTATAAAAAAACTAGTTGTTAAAACCCTATAATTATTATGAACATCTAGGTTGCGGTGTATAAGTCATGATTACAACTCAAATAGTGCTTGAATAAGGGAACATTATGATCCATTGTGAATCAAACTATCCATTTTGTGCTCAAGGTTAAAAGTAAGTCATGGTTGCTACCAATATTGCAGTCGCGATTTCAAAAGTCTAAACGACTTCTAGGACATGTAGCTCAGCTCAATTTGTTTCCCAGATGAATTCAAGTCTTTTGAAAGTAATGTAATGACAAGTGTGTGCTATATGAAAATCCTTAAGTTGCAATAACATAAGTCAAATGTAATGAAGTGGACTTGTGAGTATGGATATCATTCCCATGACAATTAGGTTTAAATACTAAGTATATTGTATCTTATATTATCTAGAGAATTAACAAAGGATGATGAATAAAATGATAAAGAATAAAATGAAATTAAACACTAATAGTAATGATAGGTAATTAATGGATGAGAATGGCTAAGGGTTAAACTTCACTTAGTGAGCTTCTATAGTTTTCCTAATCCTTATCTAATTGGTTCATACATCAAGTGCTATTATTGAATCATTTAAGATGGTCAATTAATCCCTCTAGAGTAGAAATTAACATACAAATAACATGTTAAGCTATAGGTTCCTCAACTTAAAAGTTAAACATCTCATAATTGCCTTATAAAGCAAGACTCTATGGATAGTAATGGTTTGTTAACATTTTTCAACTCAATAACAAAACAAGGAAATTTTTCATAGTTTTGTTTTATGAAAACATGTCTCCATTGTCTATTCATAAAACTAAGATGATCAATGGTTAGTTAATCAAACATTAAGCACTCAACAATTGCTAGCACAAATAATGAAAGAAAGAAAAAAGACTTAGATTAAGAAAACCCAATAAAGGTCATACAAGATCTATTTATAACCCTAGCCAAAAAGAGTTTAGCTTATAACAAGATAGAAAGAAGAAAAGAAAACATGAAATCAACATCATGAGTACCCATAAACTTCTTCTGATTTCCTTGATTGCTTATAACTTTTCTCTCTCTAAATCCTTCACAAAGAGCTTATTGAACTATATTATTTTGCTTAGGTTAATCCCTTATGCCCTAATTTTGATTTCTTTTCCTTTTAAATAGCCTAAAAACACCTCCTATAATAAGGAAGCTTGAATGTCTTTTAAAAGGAAAAAGAATTCTCCAAGAATCGTCTTATGCTTTTGCGTTTAAAGAGGCACATGACTGTGTGCCTATCATGATATGATTGTGTTCTTCTGCGATTGCTCCTTTCCATGATACATGATTGTGTCCTATACTTATGCTTTTTTTTTTTCACTTTTTTTGGCTTTTCTAATTATAGAGGTGCTCGACCATGTCTCTAAGCTATGCATTGTGGTACTTCTTTGCCTTCATGAGCTTCTAAGGCGTACAACCATGTCTATAGGTCATGCACCTTCCTTCATTATTTTAATCTTCATTTTTCTTCACTTTAACATATAAGACATTGACAAACATGCATTAAGTCTCTTGATAAGCAAAATAAAGGGTTAATGCATAAGTTTAAGGGGAAAATTACCTGTAAAAATAAGATGAATATGATACTAAACAAATTCCCCTAAACTTGAACTATTGCTTATCATTAAGTAATTATTGATGCATAATTCAACAACACCTATCATTAGAGTTAAGTTTAAAGGTCTCAAAGAAACGGTTTATCTCAGCTATAACCGTGATTTTCCTTAATCAAGTAATTTGATTTAAGAAAATATCAAGTTCTACACTCACCATATCCAATTCGTAATTAATCAATCACAATAGAGTGTGTGTGTGTGACTTGGCATCATAGTTCATTCACTAATTTCATCATCTTTCATATTCACATTAAGCAAGACTCTTGCTCGATTCCTAGGAATCACATATGACCATAGGCAAAGCTAATCCACCATTCTCCATTAAAATAGAACCTAGCAAACCAGGATCATGAAGTCTTTAATAGCTTGTAATGTAGGACTCGGGGTTAAGCTACCAAAGAGTGGTCAAGTCTAAAATAAGAGAAATTATGTTAGAGAATCTATTATAACAAAAATGTGATTTGTAAAAGATTACTACATGTTCACAACTCAAATCTATTTCTTATAGAACATCTAAAGCACTTTCTACTCTTATTTAGTGGCTTGATATTTCCTTTGCTTCTCCTTTTATTATTTTACTCTTTTCTTTTTCTTTTCTTCTCATCACCTTCTTTTCATTCCTTTTATTTTTTTTGAAAGTAAGATGAATAAGTTAAGCATATGGCATATGCTAAATGTTCAACTATCAATATGCCACCCCAAACTTGAATTTATCTTTATGGTGTTGAAAGATAACAATAAAGAAGCCTTTTTTGTTCAATCTTAAATGCACATGAATGATCTAATGCACAACATATCATTGCATAACCATATCGTTACTTAATTCTCTTTATATGAAAGGTAAAGATTATTTAGGCTATATGGTTATAATGAAGGATATGGGTGAAAGAAAGGAAGCTTGTTAATGCTCCCTAAAGAGTATTCATTATGGCTCAAAGGGGTAACAAAGGATCATGCATATAAAGGTGTGTATGGGGAATAATGGGATAGCCAAAAAATGCCTTAGTCACATCCCTAAAATTGCCAAGTTATAGTGTTTTACCTCAAAAGGTGCTTTAGCAAGTTCTTGCATATGTAGAGCCTTCCTTTAGCCTGAAGTGGTATGATCAAAGAAATTTCACAAAAAAATTACTATTTTTGCCAAGTGTGCATAATTTTTTTATTGTGTCCAACCAATTTTTGAATAGAAATATGATTGTTAAGCTAAAGATATTATCATAAGGGAAACTAACCTAATCAATTCCAAATAATGATTATAAAATTTCTTCATTGATTTTTTCGCCATAAAACTACAAACCAAAACTAACCACAACACTTATGAAAGTGACATTAATCTCAAAAGGATTATTTGAAAACATAAAAGCAATAATATTATCAAGTGTAGGCATAAGTGTAATCAAAATTGTTTGAGTGAAGATAAGAGAATTCAAAAGGAATCCTCATACACTTAAGTATCATTATCCCCAATGATCAAAAAATGAAAGCAACAATGAAAGGCAAGGAACTTCCCTTTCAAAATGATAAGGACGAGGCATAAAATCCTACAATACTTAAGCAAAACAAACTTATTTACAAAAAACCATCCATTAGTGCATGATAATTTATCAAAATAGAGAAAGAAATTAAAAAAAAAAGAAGCAATCCATATGCTGCAAAAAAGAGAGTAAGAAATTCAAAACACAATCCAAATGTTGAAAAGGTGCTATAGCACATTAATTACAAAAATTAGAGCACAACGCTCATCAGAAGTGCAAGCCAAACACAAGAGTAGTTTAATGGTTCCAAACATAACCAAATCAATAGTGCACAAGAAAGAATAAGTACTCAAATACAAAAAAGATAAAAACATAAAAAACATAATCACAATACAAAAAGAAGATAAATTGATTAATCTATTGGTGGTGACGGTGGATGGAAAACAACATGACCGAAATAAGCTTTGAGGCGCCTATTGACATCTTACATCTTCATTTACAAATTAGCAAATTGATGGTAAACATCTTCCTCAAAGGTAGCTTGGCAAAAATGTAACAGCCATATTCATTTACATAACTCATATCATTCATGTCCAAAATACATATGCATAAAGGTTTTATCCATCCTACACACACAATCAAACATTTATTTGATTTACATATATGTATATGACACAAGGAGAGAGAGAGTTTGAATTCAGCCGACGACCTGTGGTCCATATGTCTCAATGTAAAACTGAAAGCACGAAAGTGTCCAATTCCTATTCTTCAGTATCTGAAAAAATTTTTTTACGATTTGGTGAGTCGCGACTCAGTGAATAAAAACAACAATCAAATTCTCATGGCATAATCCATAATCAAATATCATCAAGATACATTGCAAGTATAATAATTAACTATGCAAGTGCAAATGCAATAGCTTTGTTTTTGTCGTGACTGATCAAGGCAAACATTGCTCTCGGGATATTCATGTGATTCACGTAACATATGATTTGGGACCTATTGGTCCATCTTCCTGTAATTCATTTGACATATGATTTGGGACCTATTGGTCCATCTTCCTATAATTCTTTTGACATATGATTTAGGACCTGTTGGTCCATCTTCTTGTGATTTGCAAGTGTTTGACAAGTCGATCACAACGCCTTTTTATTTCCATATGCAAGTGCTTATTCACAAATGATATATCAAGTAATCGTTAAGAGCATTTGATTCTGACTTGGCCTGTATTCCCATGTAACATGTAACAATTCAAT
>CATIWR010130655.1:0-15412 GCA_949677035.1 Omphalea diandra | reverse complement strand
ATTCTTTTGTAAATCTGATCTTTTTACAGATGGTTTCTTTTGCCATTTGGAAATGAGGTTGTTACTTCGGCACCTATCTGTTTAAGCAAGGATGAGAACACACCCTGCATGGTTGGGTATGCTTTTTATATTTTGGTTAATTATCATAATGAGTCAGATTTAAGCGTGCACCACCACTTCATTATCTTTCTGATATGATCTTCCATAAGACGCTTATTATACATGTTTTATTGCAATTCCAGGAATGTATCGCATGGAGATTTTCCTGGAATGTCTATAGTGATACCCTCAGCACAGGTAATTTTGGATATCTGATCTATAATGTATTTAATTGCACTACTTTAGAATAAACCTTACAATTGTGGCATGTAAAAATCAATCAATTTTGATTCTCTTTTCTTTCTTTTTTCAATCTCAGGTCTTGGAAATGCATGCCCGTATTAGCTATAAAGATGGTGCTTTTTACATAATTGATTTGGAGAGCAAACATGGAACCTTTGTGACGGAGTAAGCTGTGGGAAGTAGGAAACAGATTTCAATCCATTCATATTTTGGTATGAAATTCTTCTCTAAAATTATACACTCTTTTACATTGCAGTAATGATGGGAGACCGTACAGGGTCACTCCGAAATTCCCTACTAGATTTCATCCTTCAAGTGTGATTGAGTTAGGTTCTGATGAGAAGGTGATAAAATAATCCGTGCGCTGAAGTGTATTTTCATGAATTTTACCATACCCGCAGCTAGCTTTATCTAGTGTAAACTCAGACTAAATGATACTAATGTTTCTTCTTCTGATACCAATATCCTCAAATTCTAGTCTTTACTGCATATTTGGAAATGAGTTTTGAGAATTAGAAAGAAACCATTTTGAGCTTCCATGTGCAGGCAAAATTTCAAGTTAAGGTGATGAGATCCCATTCGAAGATTAAAGAGAAGGGAGAAAGTGAAATTCTCGAACAGTATGACAATCTGTAAGTCATTGTTGATTAAAGTTACCCAAGATTTTGTACAGCATTTATTTGAAGCAGTGGAAAAATGAAAAGCTGCTTATTTTGTTCAATCGAAGATTTAAGGGTACAGAGCATTATTACCCCAGAGGAGCAAAACTCATAGAGTTGCTTCGGTGAGACTTCAAACACATAATGTAACTTCCACACATTTAAAGAGTAGTCAATACAAGATTGTTCAGAAGAATACTTCTCTTATTTTATTTTATTTTTTTAATTTTTTGTCCCATCAAATCCATATCCGAGTGTACAAGAGACATGCATAAGATCCACTAGTTACTAATGAACATTTGGTTCAATCGTACTAAAATCATTCGAGTGTTATGAAAATGTGAGTTTGAATTCGATTCAGGTAAAAATTTCAGCTACTGAAACCCGTTATTGAGTTTAGTTACTGAAGCTATGATGTCAGCAGCAAAAATGTTTTATGTCACTGCACATGCAAGCATTTGTTACAAAGGAATTCCCTGAAGTAGAAACAGAAACAGGTTTGCGAACATGTGGATGTCAGAATTTTCATCTAAAACAGGAGTATTCTAACCTAAGCCCATGTCACCGCAACCCTTCACGCAGCCCATAAATGATCAAATAAATCTGTCAGCAGCAATTATTGACATTCTGGGAAATCTTTCTTGCATTGAAGGGGGAAAGATAGAAAGGGGACCAAGATTTAAGAGCACACATGGTATCACCAATTTCATTATTGACAGATTTAACACCTCCCCAGTCCAATAATGTAACAAGCAAATAGACTTGTTGTATTATTATTATTATAGAGGCAGTGGCACTAGAGTCCAAGCCACCCTCCTCCTTATGTCAAATGTGTGGTCACTCACTCTCTCTTTGACAGGGTCCCAACTTGAGATCTTGAATCATACATTACCCCTATCTATCACATTAACATCACATAATCGAGTGCTACTATTGTCCTTCTTCGAATGACAACAGCAGTACTTCGTTCCCAATTTTAGAAAGGACATGATAGGCCACCACCTTAACTCCCCTCACAATAAACCAACTTAAATAATCTCTATTGACCCATATCATAAGTCGTTAGTCCAATAATTCAATTATCATATATATATATATCAAAATTCAAATCCTGATGATCCACTTTCGCCATCTTTTTCATTCTAAGAATTTTTTTTAACATATTAAGAATTTTTTACTTTTTTCAAAATTTCTTAATACTAACTCAATGCTTGATTTTTATTTAGTTTTACATATTTTTTAGAGTAAGCACATAAAAAAAATCATGAAATGTATTTGATTAATATAAAAATGTAACTTATGATGATTTAGGAGAGATTATCTCAGAGTAATAGTTGTGTATATATATATTTCAGAAAAAGAAAAGAAAGTAATGTGGACCCCATAAGTTGTCTTCGGATCGAGAGATATAAAAAGAGGTAAGGCCATACCCATATTAAAGTCCAAATGGGAAGGTCCAATTCAATATCTGATTTCACAACATATATCACATACATGATATGGTCGGTCACTCATCCACATCGTTATGTCATGCAGTGGAAGCAAAGGTATTCAAGAATGGAGAAGGCACATGATGAATGTGAAGGGACGGTGAGGATTGCACGTGATAGGTAACCGTCAACTATCAGGTGGAGGTGGCAATGACAGTTGGAGAGTTAATTGCCTATGCATGGGATGATGCCTGCTTTTTTACTACGACTACTACTGTACTGTGGTTGTAGTGGGATAATTTGATTTCTCCTTTTGTAATTATGCTTTGGTCAGCAGTTAAGACCAATTATTGATTGTTAAATAAAAAAAGAAAAATTCCCATGTGGGGAGGAATCTGTAAGAGAATTAGGTGGTGGCATCCTAAACTTGATTCATGTTCACTATCCAATTATTCAACAATCAGGTTGATCCAATTAGGATGGTTCTATGTGATTGGATAGAATGAGCTTACACCTACTTGAGATTTGCATGTTGATCTCATCTAAATCACCATTATATTGTTTTCTTTTTTTGGGTGTACTAATATTAATTGGATAGGAATTTTCAGGGTATTGTAAATGGATGGGAGAAATATTGATTGATTGATCATACGTGACTAAAATATCAAGTGATTTTATGTATCAATTTGTCATTGGATGCCAATGGTCAAAAGGGTTTCAGAAATAGCTAAGATTGGGAGCCTAATTTAGTGGGTAAAGGTAGGATGAAACCAATGCCTATTAATTTACTCAACAAAATGGCTTTAAACACAATGAATGTTGTGATTGCAAACAAGTTGTTTTGCCATCAAAGAGACCAACCAGACATGGAGAGACTTCCAAAGCTATAATAATGACATTTAATCTTAATCCACTGAATGAAGAAGCTTTATGAGAAGATTAGTTCAAGTCCTTCATTATTATTACCCAACAGTACTTTGCAACTTTGATTGATGACTCCCCGTAAAAAAAAAAAGTTAAAAAAAAAAAACTAATTTTTTATATAGTATCCAGTATTTTTGTTTTTTTATGGTTCATATATAGTTCATCCTGGTTCACGCTCCTCCACGTGTTGGCCCTACCCTAAAATGTTACAAAATGGGCATTGACAAACCCAAGTGCTACATTACCCTCACTCTAAATTCATTGAGATTTATCTGCTGTTTTAATTTGGTCGTTTATATGAATTTAAAAAAAAAAAAAAATCCTCACCCCATATTCAGCTTATTTTCAGAAAAGTAAAATTAAAAGTCGCAATTTTTTTTAATTTAGAATTCAATCTAAATCTATTCAAAAAATATCAATTTAATTTATATCTAATTTGAATTCGAAATAATTAATTTAAATTTGCATTAAAAAATAAATCTAAAATTAAACTGATTCGGTAATGTTTGACCCAATTTATTTGGCAGCTCTAATTTAGGACTGAAATGAAAAATGTGTGAAAGCCTCTTCCATATTCCACACACCCACATGACACCATGGGAGTCCCAACTTTGCCTCTCCTTACGATTCCATCTCAATATGTGCGGCAAAGAGGGACCTCCTCTTCTTCATTGGACCCCCACAATCTCATGGTTCCTGCCCTTTGATTCATTTAGCCTCGCTCTATCTTCCAAATGTGCCCATCAAGTTTCTCTGAAATTACTATCATTTTCTCATCCCAAATTTGGATGTGGATTTCCCACCAACAAACACAAAAATTAATAAAAGCCAAAAACACAAAAACAAAAGAAGAAAAGAAGAAAGAAAACACCTCGTTTTTGTCTCTCTTAAAACCTAAAACGGTGATGCGTTTCTCTGTCAGGTTTTCCTCTGGAAAACCTACCAGCGACCTTCTTTAATCCCAAATTCCAATGACCATCTTCAATTTAAATTATTATTACTGATTTTCTTGTCTTTTTTTTTTTCTTTTCTCAAAAGAAGATAACTTCCTTCTGCCACATTTTGCCTCTGCCCTGTTTAGTGTTGAGCTGTAAGTTACCCTTATCAATCAACATCACGCTACCCATTACCAACTGGAAAAGGAAAGAAAATGAAAGCAAAAGCTCTTATAATAATATTCATTACCAGACCTGACCACCACACACACCAACAAAAACAAAACGACGCTTTTTCCTGTTCATACGACACCTCACCATAACACACCACTTGTGTGCCCCAACAACGGCTCTCTTTCTTCAAAAGGACGCACACGTGCGGCGCTGCTCGCTTTCAAAAGCTGAGCCAAGTTATTCTCCATTAGCAAAACGCACTTATAATATAATCACCATTAAAGAATTTTTAATATGAGCTGTCACCACCTAATTTTTCTCAAGAAATACCCTTATTAATAATAACAATAATAAAACCTACAAATAATCCTCATTAAATTAAAATTATTTATTTATTTATACATATGAACAATTAAAATAATAATTCTGTTTCTTTTAATATACTTTTGTTTGATCGTACAACTCGTCTCCCCATATATTTTCGTTTTTCACTGTTCAAAAAAGGGGAAACCCCAACCCCAATGCCCTCAGTAATAAAGAAAATTATACTATATTGTTTATAAAAAATAAAAAAGAGTGAAAATATTGATGCGTCCTTTATGACCGGGAAACCGACTCAGCCAGTTTCCCGATTTTCTCAACCAACTGAGGGGACAATTTCTTAGCCGGTTTCCTTTCCTTCTCCGGTCTATAATCAAATCCTAACGCATCCGACACTTCCTCTGAGCTCCACCCGGCTTTCCGGAGCGAATCCGAGCACCTATCCGCTTTCAACAGCAACGCGTCCAAAACCGCTTGATTATCCAACAAAATAATCTCCGCGTCAAATATACCCGACGCTGACACGTGTACTATCTCCTCTATATCCGTTTCGCTCCACCCGCCCGTCCTCAAAACCGACCCGATTTGCTCCAAGTATTCCTCCACCCATTTCGGCATCCCGGACCTCGGCATGTCGATAAACATCTCCGGAGAAGACGTTTCCGACGATGATGACGCCGAGTTCCGCCTCCTCCGTTCCACTGCCGCTTCGCTCCAGAACTCCACCCACCTTGGCGTCCTTGCTGTGCTCGTATCCAAGCTTCTACGCGAATAGTTCGTTGACGACCCGGTGGATTTCTCGCTCACGGATCTTTGCTTTTTTACAAGAATCGGGTCAGATTCCAAGCTCCGAAACAGGGACTCACGGTCGAAAAAATCGGATAGATCCAACCCGCAACAGAAGATCCGATTCTCGTCGACGAAAAAAATGGGGTTGCCCGCCAAAGAAGGGTGACAAGGGATATAGCAGTGGTTAAAAATGGGAATCAAAAGCGGGGCCCTCTTGAGCGCATTTCTTGCAACCCGCAATGCCTTTTCTGGGTCGGACGGTCTCGGGCCCCATGACTTGGACCAGAGCGTGTTGCGCGCGATTTGGAAGGAGATAGCAGCAATAGGAAGGTCGAGAGACGCTCGGAGGTGGAGGCGAGCGCCGGCGGAGCGCCAGTCGGGGAATCCTGGGCCGAGGGGCAAGCCAGCAGACAGGACGGCACGGAGATCGGGGGGAAACGCGAAGCCGAACTCAGCTTCGGCGCGGGCGAACTCGGCGTCGGAGAGACCCGGTTGGACTTGGATACCCGAGTTGTGTAAATGGGTTATGACTTTGTCAGCTAGAGAGGAGAATGAGAGGAGACCATTACGGACGGGAAGAGATGAAGGAGACGCAGCGGCAGCTCGAGCAGAGAGACGGCGTAAGCCGGCTATGTGAGCCGGGTTGAGACCGGTCATCCTCCGATCGACGTCGACCATTGTGGCTATAAGTAAGCAATCAGCAAGATTTGGGTGGCTTAATGGTAATAATTTGAAAGCAGAAAGAGAGGAATAAGTAAAGTAGAAAATGGAGTCCTTTTTCGGAGAGGGAGTGAGAGAGGAAGGAGAAGGGAGGTTATAGCGTAAAGAAGGGATGGGTATTTATAGCAGTACGAGTGTGGATCCCACTTTGTGAGATTTTGGTTTGTAGGGTTTAGGGTTTTTTGAGTTTTCTTTATTACTCTATTAGTGCGAATGAAATGAGTCGATAGTACTCTTCAACTACTTCAACTTGGTGTGAATAATTTAAATTACTTAAAATTGAATTTTTTATATTATTAGATTATATTTATAAATATTTAAATTTAATTTATTTATTTTATTAAATTTAAATTTGAATCAATAATTAATTTAAATTTGAGTAATATAATACCTAATTTGAATAGATCATTAAGTCTAATTAATTATATAATTTTTCTTTTGAGCTCATTTGAGTTTTTTTCAAAATCATTCAAGTTTAATAAATATATTTATTATGTAAATTCTAATATTAACTAATTTAAATAGAATTAAGATTATATTATTTTGAGTATTTTTATAAAATAGTATTCAAATATAAAATAATAATTTCTCTTAATTTAAATTCTTTTTTAATTTTAAGCTCATTAGACATTTTTTTGAGACGAATAATCAAATATCAATAAATATAGTCTATTTAAATTTGAATATTAATTAAGTTAAATTTAAATATTTTATGTATACTAACAAATCAAATTCAAGTACAAATAAATAAACTCAATCGAGTTGAAAACCTGAACTTTTCTAATAAAATCAAACTCGAACTAATATTATATTCCCTCAGCCTATCTTGATTGCACCTCTTGTTTAGTCTTAATTACTGTTTAAGCCTCTAAAATTAACTTCCTTAGTCTTAGTTACTGTTTACGTCTCTAAAATTAACTTTCGTAGTCTTAGTTACTGTTTAAGGTTAGGTAATAATTAGGGAGTCAAGTGCGTGGAAACAACGGCTCCTTAGAGGGGAAAAAGTGTGGTAATTGGGTGGTGATTATGTTGGGATTTGGGATTAACGGAGCGATTTAGCATTGGATTAATATTTCTTTTTGTGTCTTTTCCTTTATTAAACACTGTTTAACTTTTTGATTACTTGCTTTTGCTTCTTGAATGAAAAATCCATGGCCCATAAGAAATCATACACAATCATAATGGCACCTAGTTGTATGCTAACGTTAACGCTTTTTTATTATTATTATTATTTTTATATTCGTTAATTTTATGTTTCTCTTATAAATATTCTTTTCTTTTGAGCAATTTATTAAAGTAATAATGAAAATTATTGGATATATCCACTCAAGAAGAATGGTGCCCAATTGTGCTTTCTTATTAATTTTTGAGATGTGATTGAATATTTTGTTATTAATTATGAATTCGTTAAATCTGATGTATTAAAATTTATTTAGACATGAAATATATTAAGTAAAGCTCAAAGATATTTTTTGTGCAAAAATAAAAAAAAAATATGAAACAGAGTTTTTTTTTTCCTTTGTTGGATGAAATCCCAAAAAGAAAAAATTTATTTAAATCAATTTAGAGATGAAATATATTCAGTAAAATTGAAAACCCTTTTTTTTGTGATAAAAAATAAAAAACAATAGTTATGAAACAGATTTTTTTTTTTCTTTGTTGGATGAAATCCCAAAAAGAAAAAATGAAAAAAATCTGTCAAATATATTAACTCAATGCCCCACATTGTTGCACACTTTAATAACACCTATGTGACTCAAGTTAAATCATTGTGAAGATTTTTTTTTTTTTTGGGGGGGGAATAATGACAAAATGTCCAAATTATGCATGATTGTTTCTGCAATTATGATTATTAGTACAAATAGAAAAGTTCAAAATTATATTATTTTTTCAAAAAAAAAATCATTTCTGTGATAAATTAATTGCCTCACAAGCATTCTTCAACTTAATGAATATTCTTCAACTATTAGTAATTTTTTTTTTCACTCTAATATTTTTCATCTACGAGCATGTGATATTGTATTTTACATTTGATATTAAAGTGTAAATATTAATTGACTCACGAGCCGCCTGAGCTAATGAGCTAACAATTAATCTTTCCCAGACTGAATATGGCTGAGAAGTTGCAGCTACACCTTCTTTTTAATTGAATGAGTAAAACAAATTGGAAGTTCTCAATTTTTGAAAAATATTTGGATTTAGTAAGTTGGAAAATTGACTCAAATGGTAAGTAAGTGCTGCAATTTTTCATAAAATTTATTAAATTTACAGTAAATAAATATATTTAAACTGATTCACAAAAGAAATTATTAAGCAAAACTTAAGAACTACTCATTGTATTTAAAACAAAAAAAAAAAAAAAAAATCTTCTATGTTTTTTCTTTGGGCAGCTCACATCCAAGTGTGTAAACGACAAGAACTTGCTCTGAAAAAATTTACATCAGCTAATAAGGGTAGATTAACTTTTAATTGTGGGATTAAGAGGCCGTACAAAAGTTTAAGTAGCCCGTAATGTTTGGAAACAAGGCATCTTGGATTTTAATTAACGTCTCTTTTTTCATGACATTGGATTCACATTCCTTGTAGCCGTTGGTTGGTTGCCTATGCGTCAGTCATGCTCCCATTGCTTCACCTCTTCTTTTATTTTTATATTTTTAAGATAACTAGCTCTAAATCTGAACTTGCAGATTCTTATCAAGCAAGTAGATAAAGACTCTAAAATGTGACAAACAGTATACAGAAATAAAAATGGAGATGGGTATGAATCGACAAGTGATTTTTCTTTTTTCTTTTTTCTTTTTTTGCTATTAATGAGGTTAAATGCTGCAATTATTTGTTTATAGTACGATTTTCGCTTATGAATGAATCATTTTGAAATAATTAGTGATTAGAAATAATCAATGGTGTTATTTGGTGAAAAATTATTCAGTCGTGTTGACCACTTGAAAATAATAATCTCTTAGCAACTCTTTTACACATAAATATATAGGATACATTTATTAATATATATAGTGAGTTCCACATATTTATGAAAGATAGGATACTCTTTGTCGGTGTTTCAAGATTATTATCTAATGTACTTTATTTGGTTTAATTTAGCTAGGTAGTTCAATCATTATTAATATCATTATATTTGTTTTTAACTCAATTGAAGCAGATGACCTAATGTGAAACACCATTAATTCATATTAATTCAATTTAGCAGTTAATCCTTGAGCAAATAATCATATACAGTGGAAGTGCAAAAAAACTCTAAATAGAGTGCAAATATATTATATTGAGAATTTTAACTATTTACATTTCTTTCGAAAGTATAAAAAAACTTTTAAAAAAATGAAAATAGCTGAAAATTTTATTTTTATTGAAGAAAAATCATGTATATAATGTTGGAAATTTGTAACATCTTCCATGTGAAAGTTGAAGCTGAACTTTATGTAGTAATTAAGCAGCACACAAATTTTGGTGTAAATATTAAAAACATTCAATTGTTGATCTTAATTACACCTCTTGGCGGAGACTAACGGCTATTTTGTCAGACCAATCACGTGATGATCAAAATAATGATAATAATATTTATTCAGTAATTCACAAACTGCAAATTGCAATAATCTGAGATTTGCAGCCATAGATTTTTGAAGAAACTATATTACGCTCCATTGACTTTGATCCCAATTAAAATAAAATAGTAAATAATAAAAAGTTCTCATGTGAGGGTGCCCTTGATTTTCGTTCCTTGATTAAGGAAAACTGCAAAATGAATTTTGGGTTTATAGGCTTAATCATTTGGTCGGCAACTATGAAATTTGTCAACTGTTTTCAAGTGACAGCTTTCTTAATTATAAGATGAGACAGTTTAATCAAAATCTTAATTAAGAAAACCCCCTGTGATCATATATTCTAATCCCTGTTAAATAAATAATCTAATTATTTCGTTTTTTTTAATTTTTTCAAGTAGGTTTTAATTGAGACTTTAAAGTTGTATTTTCATAATTTTTAATATTTTTAAAATCATATCAAAGATTGAACCAGTAGATTGCCTCATTTTTTATTCAACTATGAATCACTCCAAATGATACAGTTCAATAGTCATTTTTAAAAAAAAATATAAATAATATTTAAAATTTTAGAAAAAATAATATAATATAATAATAATAAAAACATTATTAACATTTAAATTTTGAGTAAAATAGTGAAATTTTTAATTTTTTTACAAAATAACATAATTCTAAATCTCTTTAATCCATTTTTTGTATTTTTATCAATTTTTTATTTGAATCAATTTTTTAGTTGGTCAATTTTTGACCCATAATTGAATTAAAAAATTAACTAGTTCTCAATTTTATGATTTGATTGATTAATCTGATGTGATTCTAAAAATACCAATAATTTTAGAGAGAATTTCATTATTATTAAATCTGAGTTAGTGCAATTACATTTTTTTTTTATTTTATATAATTGCATATTATGTAATCCAATTTCCATTTCAAGTATTAAATAAATTGAACACATAGTACTATCTTTCATAAAAAGGAAAACAAAAATAATGTCAACTTGCTCCACCTTAATTAGTTTCAAAGTAACTTTTATACCACTCAAACTAAGACTACCCTTCTCAATTATATATGAAATGAAAAGTCTAAACCTTATTCACACATTTGTGGTATGCATGGGCCATATAGCCTAGACATTTATTAATCAAATAATTTGGAAGATATATGTCTCAAAATGACAAGGAAATGAAGTTGGCTAAAAAGATTAGTAGGACGTTGCATGGACCACGGAATTAAGAGATCATATATCACTAAGTCACATTTGGGATTAGATTTTGTTGGGTTTGCGAGACCACTTAGCACC
The DNA here is from genome assembly GCA_949677035.1 of Omphalea diandra. Classification (NCBI taxonomy): domain Eukaryota; kingdom Viridiplantae; phylum Streptophyta; class Magnoliopsida; order Malpighiales; family Euphorbiaceae; genus Omphalea; species Omphalea diandra. The sequence goes on along the minus strand of CATIWR010130655.1, from coordinate 4,264 downwards.
ATCACCAACCCACGCCAAAGGCCACAAAAGTCTAGGAAAGGTCACCATTGGTTGTGCCAATGTGGAACCAAATGGGCACTTGTCCATGGAAATTAATTGTATCTTGTCTTGTTTATATGGGCAAGGTGGAGGTCCATTGGGGTTTAACTAATCAATATGGTCCACGTGGACACTGAGGAAAATCATCACTTGCTTAATTTGTCTTCCTCTCAATATCATTCATCAGACACGTTGTTGCCCTAACCATTGATTACTCAAGCAATCAATCCGTCCTCTTTTTTGGGCAATATGTACAATTTTGTTATGATATGTAAGTTTCTTAATTAATTCAGCTAGTGTATATATATATATATATGCACCCACACGTATGCCCTATTGATTGGTTGAGAAATGTTCAAATAATTAATGTGTAAACAATTAATTTTGTAATAATTAATTAAAATGAATATTTCTCCAATCATTTTTGTGGTTCTTCAGGATTATTCTAACAATCTAAATATTATGTTGGATAAGAAAATAAAAGATTTGCTTGAGTAAGAACATATTGTTGTCTGCCATATTAATTATATTGATAGCTTAGTTTCCTTAGCTCTTAGTGGAAAATGAATAATATTGATTGCTTGGACTGTCTAGCGAATTGATAGGCCACCCAAGTGGGGAAAGACAAAATGAAGTGATGAAGTCCTGTGGATTCCACAAACACCAAATAGTTGGTATGGTGTAATAACATATATTATATATTTGATTCATACAATTTTTTTTTTCTTTTTTAATATTGAGAAGAGAATTACGTTAGTGAAATTTGAATATTAACATTCATTTTTAAATATTCTCATTAATTTTACATTTGATTAAACATTAACTAAAATATATTGTCTACATTTTTTCAATTAAATATATTTATTGTTTTAATTTTGTAGTAGAGTTAAGAAAATACATTCTCACTACTTTCTTAACTTTTGTATTAACTTTATTATGGAAGCATATATAAAGATTTCATATTGATATAAGTCAATTAGTGACAGATCCATAAAATTTTTAAAATATACTTCATTTATAATAAAAAGTTCTTCTAGTAAGAATTTTAGTTAATGACATGTGAATCTAAAGAAAAAAGGAAATCAAGAAGCATAAAAGAATTTGAATGGAAGTTGAAGTATAAAGCACTTGAATTGTTAATTCTCACTTTTAAAAAAAATTAAGGCAAAAAAGAACAATATAGAGTTGAATTATTATATAATGTCAGAGAGAAATCATTTTAATTAAAATAAATTTGATTGGATTTATAGTAAAAATTATTAAGTGTTTATATGGATAATTAATTCAGAGTGAAATTAAATATTTTCTAGTATATGTAAATTCTTTATAATTTTGGTGGGGAAGTGGGGTTCCCATCACATGGATTCGCCTTCTGAAATCAACATTTTCGAATTGTATATATAAAAATCAAATTTAGACTTTAGAAGAATAAATTGAATAATGTAAATCTTCATAACTTGATACCGATAATTTTCTTAAAATTTTGTACGAATCATTTGGCACATGGGTAAATAGTAACATCATAGTGACGTTTGAGAAGTAAAAAAGAAAAAAAAAAAAAGAAGAAGAATCTTTATATATAAAAAAATATAAAATATAAATATATGAATGAGAGTAGTACAGTTGTGAAAAGTGATGATGATAATAATTAAATCATATTTCACACATTGTAGGGCAACAATGAAAGATTGAAGCCATTTTGTAGGGCAACAATAAATCATATTTTACACATTATTGAGGTTAAAAGTACGATATTAAAAATATCAACCCACGGTAGTATCATTTATTTTAAGGGATGGAACAAGTGCCTTTGCCTCTACCTAGGCTTTATAGGAATCAAGGCTCTAGGTAAAGCCTAATTTATTTGGGGTAAAAAATGGTATCACTAAGTACCATATAATAGTATTTTAAAAATAGAATGCATTGATCAATCGGTTAATTAAATTAAAAATTAGATCATTGATTGATTCGATTAGTTTTAAATGAAATTTTAAAATTATTTTTTCTTTTAGTTATCATAAATAAATTTTTGTATTTTAAATATTTTTGAGTTTTAGAATTGTTCAATAAGATTTTGTAAATCTTATTTGGCTTTATATATTAAAATAAACCAAATAAAAATAATAAATCCTAAAATATTTAATTTCTCTTTTTTAGTGTAACTAAAGTTGTTATAAAAATATATACTCAACAAAAAGATGACTCTATCTATATTAATGAAGATATAAATTTATTAATTTACATTTGAAAAAGAAACATGTAAAACTCAATTTATTAAGTAATTATGAGCAATTATTTTGTATATCACTATGAAAATATAAAATGATTATATTGACTTGGTAAAGTTTTCCCTATCGCTCTCTTACTCTTTCCATAGATCTAAGTGTACGTCCTCGTACCTCTCCTATATTTGGAGTGCTCGTCTTCCTACGATTAGATTATGTGTTGTTGGAGGTTTCTTATTGTTTGTACCGCCATTGACACAGTACTTTTTGGTGGAAAAGATTACTTCCAACTTTTATCACCAAACACTTGGCTTAGAGTGTCTGAAGGTAACGGTTTGTGGAAAATCAGCTTTTCTTATCGTTTGATGGTCCTGTGGCTACCTATGATTCCAGTATTCTGCAGACAGTCCCTGTAGCCATGGACCAGTTGTGCTTAATTAGCGGATAGGAAGCTCGTATGGGAGAACTTAGGATTAATTATTGTTGTTGCTACTAGCTATTGACTATGTTGCATGGAAATGGGTTTGGTCACGTTCTGTATTTTTTTCATATATTTTCACTACATTTTATAGAATGTCATTTCCTATAAGATGTTTTTCATTTCCGTTTTATGTAACATAGACTATTGATTAAATAATTGCACCATCCAAAATCTAATTGAGTTGTAGTTAGAGTTTAAATTTATAATTTCGCTACCCTGATTGGGCTAATCCAATTTCATTTTCTTGAACAAATAGATAAAAGACATTAATTAATTATCAAATTCAAAATCAACTGCCACTGTCAAGTTAGATAGTGATCAAAGTGGTTGGACTGAGACATTGATTGAATAGTAGTATAGCATGGTCCCTATGGACATTCCATAAGCTACAAGTCTCTAAGTAAAGGTCACTAATGGTTATGTGATGGTGCAACCAACTGGCTTGCATATGTGAAACTAGCGGGCATTGTGGTGGCCCATATCGACTATGGAATTGGCTCCTAGAGGCTGTAGTGGGCACTATTGCTCGCCCTGTCTTCCTCAACCCTACATTATGCTCCCCTGTAGCCGCGCTAATTAGTCCACTCCTCTAATTGTCATGTACTTGTTAGCTTATATACACATCATCTTGATAAAAAATAGTAGAAACATCCTACTAATAAACCCAAATCATGATTTACATATGTGACAATATTGAAAGTTTGTACACTTCATTTATACTCTAGGCCAAACATTGCTAGCTAAGAATGAAATTAAATTTTACTCTGTCGAAATCAATGTTGTTATCTAACGATAAAAATGAAATTATTTAGTTTGATATTACTAAGATTAAATTTAACTTTTTAAAAAAAGAAAAGTTAATTAGATTTGTGGGGCTGGGAATCTGAATGGAAACACTAATTAAGAAAACAAGAGTTGCTAATCAGTGCTAACTCAACTCATTGCTTATGAGCATATAGATTTGATTAGATTTTGTAGGGTTGCAATGGACCAAATAGCAATTGTCGCATGGTCCCTAACCCTAACCCATATCTGAACCAAAGTGAGTCCAGGAAAATGTCACTATTGGTTGCGACTTGTAAGATTGTTGACCAATTGGACACCGACCATTAATGGAAGTTAATGGATCCTGGACTGATTAACTGAGGGGGGCCATCAAGAGACTATAGGAATCAACTAATGAGAAAATTCTTACAGGACCTAGTTAATGCTAACCTACTCGTAGGGACTCCCAAGTATGTTATATCTTTATGGTATCTACTTCACCTGAAAACCAGGTTCATGCAAGAAGTGGGTAGTAATAATGTGCATGCACCAGCATTTGCAGGCTTGTTTCGCTAAGTTAAAATGCACATAACACTCATCTTCCACAGAACACCATATATATATATTTAAGGTAATTGGGTTTGGGTTTGGTCTACAAAGGCTACTTTAGCCATTGCTTATTCTATGGAGTGTAGTAATAGTGGAACAGGCATAGAATCAATGCATTGTCCACCTGTAATTCTAACTATATATG